>QPKB01000545.1:0-27138 GCA_003546025.1 Camphora micrantha
TGGTGTCCATATCAGCTACAGGAAAGCTTGGCTAGCAAAAGAGACAGCATTGCTTGATATACGTGGTTCTTATGAAGATTCATATAGAATCCTGCCTAGTTATTGCATTGAACTAGAAAGGACAAATCCAGGCAGCGTGTCTCATCTGATCAGGGAAGATGATAATTCATTCCAGAGGTTATTTTGGGCTTTTGGCTCAAGCATCCGCTCTTTCAAGAGTTCATTACGCCCATTAATAGCTGTTGATGGTGCCCACCTTCGTGGAAAATATCCTGGAGTTTTGTTTGTTGCCGTGACATATGATGGAGACCGTAAGTTATTTCCCATTGCTTTTGCCATAGCTGAGATAGAGGATAGAGATACATGGGAATGGTTCCTTGCAGAGTTGGATGTGAACTTAGGGCCCTTTCCTAATTTGACCATTGTATCTGATAGACAAAAAGGCCTCATACGAGCCGTTCAAGAACGTTTTCCTCACGCTAGTCATAACTACTGCATGCGTCATATATCAGCAAACTTTAAAGAGAAGTACAAGGACGAGGCTTTGATGGTGAAATTTTGGAATGCTGCAAGAGCATATAGGCGGGTTGATTATGAGAGATATATGGCTGAAATAAAGGATATGGATGAAAGAGCATTCAAATGGATTGAAGATATTGGGCCGCAGTACTGGGCAAATGCTTTTGTAGAAGGGAGACGGTATGACATGATCACAACCAATGTTGCGGAATGCACAAACAGTTTATTGAAAGAGGCTAGGGAGTATCCAATCACAAAACAAGTTGAGGCCGTACGGTGTAAATTAATGGAATTTTATGAGGTGCGCCATCGCAGTTCACTTGGCTTGCGTACAAGACTAACTCCATATGCCGAGAAAATATTGAGTAAAGAATTCGATGAATCCCGTCAAATGGGAGTCCGACCCGCAAGTCAATTCGAATACCAGATTCACTCTTCTGAGTACATTGATGTGGTGCATCTTGATTTGCGATCCTGTTCTTGTCGGAAGTGGGATGTTCTAGGTATTCCATGTTCGCATGCAGTGGCAGCAATGAAATTGAGAGGAGTTGATCCATATGATTACTGTGAGCATTGGTTCTCGAGTGATGTTTATCGGTCAACATATAACGATATCGTCCATGCGATCAGAGACATCCACCAATGGGAAGTTCAGAGCAATCTTTGCGTCTTACCTCCACATGCACGACGACAAGCTGGCCGACCTAAAAAGAACAGAACTCGTACAGAGGACAGACAAAAGCGGCAAGTCACTTGTTCTAATTGTCGCCAGATTGGGCATAATCGAAAGAGATGTCGTTACCCACCTGCTCGATAGTAGTTATGTGCACCAATAAGCTCAAAACCTTTTGTATGATTATCTATCTAGTTGTGTCTATATCTAACTACTTCGCAGAAAAAGATGATACATTTTGTATATATTGAAGCAGTTGCTTGACGAGTCTCTTAGACTATGTGTAGTCTTATAATGGATATGCATGCACTTTTTGTGGCTGGGCATTCAGTCTGTGTCTGTAGATTTTCAATGTGCTCTTGCTGGTAAGAATTGGAACATGGAATTTGTCCATTCACAATGTGTACTTAAGCTAAGTAGTATCAAAATGTGTATTGTAACAGACTTTCATTTTTTTTTTTTTTCTGTTATGAGATGCGTTCTATACCATTTTATACACCTTCCTCTCCTTGTCACAACCTTCACAATGTCCATTCGCAATGTTTATTTACCTGCCAAGAAGTATTCATGATAATGTATATTTTAGTTCAGACTTTTTTCTTAATTGGTGGTCTTTTTTGTTTTTTTTTTTTTTTTTTTTTTTTTGTGTGTGTGTGTGTGTGTGTGTGTGTGTGTGTTATTAGATGCATTATTTGCCATTTGATCACAACATATATCAACTAACAAGGTGATATGATCCTCACATGGGATTGTCCATTCATCAGTTTTTATTTAATCAAACAACATTCATAATGTATTTCTTACTTCAGCATTTGTGTTTTATTATTATTATTATTATTATTATTTTGTTTTTGATTGTCCATTCATCAGCTTTTATTTAATCAAACAATATTCATAATGTATATCTTACTTCAGCATTTGTGTTTTGTTTTGGTTTTTTTTTTTTTTTTTTTTTTTGGATGCTTTCTGTGCCATTCTAGAAACCTTCCTCTCCTGACAAGGTCATATGGGTGAAAGCCCGACACATGGAGCTAATGGTAATTTTAATCTCACAACATTCATAATGTGTATCTTACTCTTTTTTTCCTTTTTTGTTATGAGATGCTTTCTGTGCCTGGACAAAACCTTCCTCTCCTGATGCTGTCATAAGGTGAAAGCCCAGCACATGGAATTTTCCATGCACAATTGTTATTTTAATCTTACAACATAAATAATGTATATCTTACAAGAGAGCACACTCAGAAACTACACCGTCTTCTCTTCACCATACATGAAGTGTTGTATTTATTTGTAGTTTCACATCTAACGCCTTTTGTCATTCAAATGCACACTCACATTCACAATTCACACCTCAGGCCACATCTACACATAAAGTGTTGTACATGCACTTAGATGACCTACACATTCACATTTGCACACCTTCTGCTCTTCACCTACGCATGAAGTGTTCAAAAATGAACATCAATAGTCAGATGCACTTGGCTTCAGTGTTGTACAACTGGATGTGCTTCACCTGCATAGATATTTGAAAAACCTTCTTCTCTTCACCTGCACATGAAGCACTCATGATTTACATCTTAGGTCATATGTACATTCATTCAGTGCAGTACACTATCTTGAACCACACTGCACATTCACATTGTACACCTTCTTCTCTTCAACTGCACATTCACTTTGAACACATTCATCTTAAGTCATGTGCATATCATAGTGTAGTACATTATCTTAAATCACCTGCAGCTTCACATTATATGTCTTGTTCATCTCCACCTGCACATCACATGGCACTATAAAGCACCTACCTTCACGTTCAGATTCACATGATACATCGGTAACACACTAATAGCACCTGCTCATTCATTTGAAATTGACACCAACATTGCATGGAATGTTTGGCCACATCCTTGGTGATACCAAAACTTATATCTACCTATAAACAAATCCATGCTAAAGCCTCATTCATGTATACAAACAATCAACACATTTGACATCATCTGAAATTCTCTCATTGACCATAAATTTTAAAATCCACCATAACTTATTTACTGCATGTCAGTTGTTTACATCAAATGTAAGACACATTGGACCACATGCGGAACAACTGAATGGATACATCCAAAATAAAAAACAATTACTACGCAAAGGTAAGACACAAAACGCAGTAGTACATCTCAAAATCTTGGTTATACATTGACTCATCCCCTCTCTTCCGTTACTGCATTTGTTTCTAAAGCATTTTCATCCTCTACCACATCTGCCATCTCCCACTGTCTTGCATATATATCAATTACTATTCTTTGACGATAGTACCAAATATCAGCTTGAGTTAACGCAACCTTTCGTCGGAGTGCAGCATGCTCAGCAAAGGCCATACAAATATGCCACAGTCATTGCTGTACAAAAGATAAGATGGCATTCATCAATATAGGAGTGGGTGAAACAGAATATATAATATTAAGATTATATGTGGTATAGCACCTACATATTCTCTCCTGTTGAGGGCAATTCTGAGCATCTTCGAGTGCCAACTTGAGGGGTCATCCCATCCCAGGCCCATGAAACAACTCTTTTAGAAAAATGGTCTAATAGTTTAGAAGGACAAAGAGAATAATAGCAAATAAGCATGACACCATGAAATAAGATGAATGTTAAAAGGGATATAAAGAAAAGAAGCCTGCAACTAAATCCAGTCAAATGTGCTCACATGTTTGGCTTACTATCTATATATCAAAGTACACATGTAAGGATATGATACTTATTTTTTCATTTTTTTTTTATATTCAAGTAAGAATATTCTATAAAGATGGATAGAATTATAACAACTAATATAAATAGATAGAACAATGGTATCAGAGGTCTATTATATGATGACAATGGGGTTACTATAACTTTCTTGTTTGGGTCTTCAAGGATTTAAGCCAGTTGTTTTAGGGATTATAAAAGGGTACAACAGAAAAATGAAGCAAACTGATTTAATTTTTTCTTCTCATGCAATTTGTTGTTACTGTTGCAACCATTTAATGCACCCTTAATGCATTTCCTCTTTTACCCTGCAAATTATCAAAAAAAAAAAAGGGCAAAAAGCTAGTCACTTGTTTCCTAGAAGTAGTTTAAAAACCAAGAGAATCTCTTTGCACTTTAAGCAGTTAAACGATTGGAAACTCAATAGACTTTTCTGTATACAACTGTTGTGGAAATTGAATTCTAGAGGGGGTGGTCTAACTCGAGTTTTCTCTCGTGCAATCAAAAGTTCGGGCATATTTTATTAATACCACGAACAAAGAAATATTGTGATATGGCAAGAGAAAAAGAGCTTCACTTCTACATAATACCCTTGCACCAAAGTGCTCTAAAAAAGGAATTAGTTCCAAAGACTAGCTAATCCTGGTGATTTAATGGTATTATTATTTTATCTAACCTTAACAATTATGATGGCCCATCATAAGGAAAAGAAAGGAGTTATGGTATAAGAGAACATGGCATGACGTAAAAATTGGACTACAGAAGTGGCTGGAGAAATTTCATAGTTTCTCTCTAATAATATTTATAGTACACTATCAGACTTTCTGTTATTCACAATGAACCTTATTGATGCTTGATGCAAATTACATAACTCGAATGTGGCTTTAAGCATGATCAATTTCAACAATATTCAAAACTGAAATTAATTTTAAAGTCAACACTAACTTCACCATATGAAATATATGGGTTAATAATCCAACTCAGTTTCGAGTAAAACATCCAACCAAATTTGTTTAATGTGTGACACTGTTCATATATAAGCTAAAAAAGGATAGAACAACACTTACAAACTCCTCTACAAACTGCTGGTCACCATCTCTCCCCATGATAGAATTACAGTACTCAAATCTTCCACGATCGACAAACCCAACTATGAGGAAGAAATGACCGTTACGCACGATGGGAAAAATCATAGTAAGAATTTGTGAGAACCGACGACTCAGGAATGGCTCCACTCCAAATGCAGTATAGTAAAGGTGCTCGGCCCTGTGAATATACAAATCCTACAAAATAAAGGCCGTAATATAGTCATTGGTTGGGATTGGCAATTCAAACACATGTGTTTCAACAAATACACACCGCCAAAATTTGATGGAAAAAAAAATGGGGAGTCCGTCGCCTTTTCACGTACATTCTTGAACCATTCATCCATCATCTGAAAATAGTGTCAGGTTACTTTAGAAGACTAAAGTGATGGTTCCACTGCATTTTAAAGAAAACATAGGAACATATGCGGTTACTTACATGTGTATCCATCCAATTTGGAGATAAAATTCCCCTCAAATCTTTTGGCTTCACCGGTTGACACCATGTATCCATCCATGACCTCCTACATTTATAAATAAGATAACAAGTAAGCGGTGATCACTATAAGATTCCATCAATAAAAGAAAAATGAATTCTAATATCTTACTTTGCTGTATAATGATCCCAAAAGAGATTCATTATAGCCCTGTCTCTATCCGTAAGGGCATAGTCTGGGTTTGGCTCAAGTCTACTCCTTTTTCGAGTGAGTTGATATGGATCAAACTTTATAGGGATAGCTCTATTCTTCCTTCCCAAACCCTTCACACGTGCCACAATAGAATTGATATCCCTTTTTTTAATAGAAGAACCACATGCTGTTGCGGGCATTATTGTTGGAGTTGATACATGAGCCCCAGTTTGTGTTAGATTGGAATGGCTCGGACTAGATTGGAACACATCCTCAACGGAAGTAGGAGTTTGAACATGTGCTTGGCTTGGACTAGATCTAAACAAAGCCTCAACAGAAGTAGGAGTCTGAAAATGCACTTGGCTTGCACTTTCGAGTAACACATTCTCAACGGGAAGTAGGAGTTTGAACTTGTAGTTGGGTTGGATTGGATTCTAGCCAAAGGTTCAACATAACTGGATGTTTCTGTGTCTTGTGGCAATCCGGCGGATGATGTCGGTGCGACCGTCGGTGCCACAGTCGGTCCACAAGTACCTTGGCCCTGTAACACACAAATCACCCTTAATGTCATGAAATGAAATTACAAACATTGAATCCGGCGGTACAGATTATTTATTTTAAAAGTTTACCTGTTGTGCCTCATTTGTCTCATCCTTTAGACATTCTTCAATATCCAGTTTATCAAAACCAGTGGCACATGATGCGTGGAATTTGCAAAGCTTACTATGAACCGATCTAAGAGCTTTGGCTAGGATTATAGGATCCATGTTTTCATCAATTGTCCCAAGAGGTGCAATAACACGTTCTACAAAGGCTCTAACCTGGCATAAACATCAAGCCACATGGGTTATTTGACACGTACAATTCTGTATGAAATTACAAGGTGTGAGTATTCCATGAGGATCCATTTTACCTTCACAACTGACTGATCCTCCACCACATTTCTTGGAGCATCCATGTTGCCCGTGCCTCGTCCAATTCGCAAGCGCGTAATTCCTCTATTACCAAGCCCAGGTACTCATCAGAGTGATGAGCAGTGTCATCAGGCTCACCATCAATTATATTTTGCCATCTATCCTCCCACATACAGTTAATTTCTTTCCTCCTAATTTGATAATCTCTTGCTTGATGTTGACCCGCGCTCGTCTCGAAGCAGGGTGGTTTTCCATGTAGGAGGAACAGTTTGCCTCAGTCCAAACTGTTTTCATGACTCTACATACATTGTGATTCTCGAAGACCCCAAAATAGATGAGCACGGTCTGTGACCCAAAGAGGACCATTTCTTCATCTTCAACATGTTCAAGTAGACGATCACCATATTGAATGTAGGGCTGCCAAACAAACTAGAATGTTCAACAAAATAATAGAATTAGTATGTATGAGGGAAGTCAATGAATATCACCTGTATGTATAAGTGTTTAATTTACTTTATATAGATCATAGTAACTCACATTATCTTTGTCTTCTTGTTTATCAAGTTGTTCGCGGACAGAAGATGTATTCGAAAGCAAAATTAAAACCTTCAACCTTCATGCCACATTAGACATAAAGGGAAAGCGAACTCGATCCGATCCCAATCCCTCTCAATCGGTCGCCCTATCTTCATCCGAGAAAAGGCCCAAATCTGCACCACATGTAAGACCATTGTGTATCAATAAAAGATAAATATAATAAAAATAGGACGATCATCTAATTAGAAAGTTCAATTATTACCTGTAATAATTGAAGTGGGCCCGTAAGTGTTCTGATCCATCTTATCAATCTTGTTGCTTTGCCTAGAGTCCTATACAAATTTGCCAGACAGGCTGGCCCCCAATGCATATTCTTTCAAATGTCCTAAACAACTCAAGGAGGTATCAATTCCCCCTCGACCCGGAAGTATTGCTACAAATTTGTTGGGCCACTAAGCAGAATAGATACGCACGAGTATAACGTTGTACAATCTCTTCAGATGCCTCCTCTGGACATCTGCCAAAATGGAGACGAAACCAGGTGTACTTTATTTGTGCCCCCATGCAGTCCAAAGTTTGGTTGGGAACTGTCCCTAATAATTCATAACATAATGCTCTCATCTCTTCTACCCTCGAAATTGTACGACCCGTAACTAGCCTTCCATCGATGGGAAGGCCATAAATATAGGCAACATCCTCCAATGTTATTGTTGCCTCGCCGAAATTAAAATGGAAGGTATTAGTCTCCGGTCTCCATCGCTCCACCAGCGCCCATATAATGCCATGGTGAATTTTCATTTTAGCAATGGAGGCTACATTGTGTAGGCCAACCATACGGACAAGTTCTTCTTGACTTTCATTTAGTTCCCAAAATTCATTTAAAGGGTCAGCTGGGATGCACTTTAGTGGGCCAAGCTCCTGCAATTAACAAACACGTAACATCATAACGAAAGACTCGCGAGGAACCATCTGCAAATAATAGAATTATGTTAAAGTTTAGAAATGACAGTATTGACTGTACCTGCCCTTCCCATATCACTTTAGATATATGATTATCTTGATCAGTAAGGATTTGTTTATCCAAAGGACCGGGATCCATCTTTCAATCATCCAGTCACAACAAGAATAAAAGTTAAAAATACAAAATATGACATGATTAACAATTGGATACTGATGCATATGAATAAAAAAAGAAATGAAATGCTTTAATGTAAAACAAGTCTTTAATATTAAAACATTTTTGGATCTTAAAACAGGGATCGATGGTATTTCACTTCATTTTGATTCGACTAGGAATACTAGATAATAGGAATCAAAATTCGTTGATTCAATAGAATACCAAAAATTGGAAAAAAACAAAAGGGAAACTCCTCTGCAATTGGGTCCTTAATTTTCTGATTATGGTTGAGTTTTTCTAGCTTAATTAGTTACATGTAAGCCTATATTAGAGGCATTTTTCGGTTCTGGAATGTATGTAGTTGATATAACAACTTCTCCTTTATTTTCATCTTTGTCTTTCACAGTTTCACATTTGTTAAATATCTCTGTAGCTTTATTTCCTCTTCTTCATCTCATCTTTGTTTCCAATTGTTGAAAAGGATATGAAAAGATCAAATCCTAATGAACAACCCAATGATATGTATCCTAGAATGGAGGAACTCGTTAATGATGCATTTGGAAGAATTGGTGAAAATATTGATGCTCTCATGGATGATCACATAAGGAATAAAGATATTCATGAAGGCCCCCAAGAGTTTCAAGGCAAAGATGAAGGAAAAGAAAGAAGATATAAGTCCTTATTTGATGATAGAAGATATAAGTCCTTATTTGATGATGCAAAACAATCTTTGTATCCTTCTTGTCCTATGGAACTCACAAAATTGTCAACTACTGTTGATGCTCTTCATTTGTTTTATTTATTTGTCTTTTTCACTTGTATATTAGGATTTTGTTAGGTTTCCATGGCAAAATCAGTCAACCCATAGTTTAAATGCTGTTACTGCTGGTCTTCCTGATTCATCTGGTGGTTCTGCCAGCTCTGGCCTCTCTCGCGTTTATGGTTCAAGTTCTGGACAGCCAAATTCTAGCATCTACTCAACTGGATTGGCGAGTTATGAATAGAAACTAGTAGAAATTAAATAATGTTCACTAGAAATATGGCTATAAAGACAAAGGATAATAGAATTTTTGAAATTGCCTTACTGCTAGATCCCACATGTAAGCTAATGTTGAGAAAATTTCTTTTTAGAAAATTATATGTGCTAAATTATTATATAATGCTGTGAATGAATGAAACTGTTAAAACTTTTTAAAAACCTGCGTTTTTCAATCCCTTAACAATTTCAGCAATTTCTATAGATGAGAATGAACAGAGAGCAACAGCTGGAGTAAAACAGGCATTCTGCATTTCCCATGTTGAAAAATTATGAGGTCTAGTTCATAACTAAGAGAGTTCTCTGTAATAAATCTTGTACCAAAATTATGAGGTCTAGTTCATAACTAAGTGTGAAACTAAGGTACTGGTGTAATACTTGTACCTTGTTTGGTGCATCTTTTTCTGTTAAGGAATGTGGCTGCCCCTGTTCTCTCTTTGTGCATATGGATTGTTGAACTTGTCTGGAAGGACCTCAGATGCTTTTAAATTGTTGCAGATTTTGGCTTCAGTCAATTTACTAATTCTTCTTTAAATCCATTTGTAAAATTTATGAAATTTACATTTCTTTATACAACTTTAAGAGAAACATATTAATTATGAAACAACCAACTTATCCTAGATTGAAAATTAGATTCCACCATGACAAAACTTATTGAGGAAAAAAAATGAAAATAAAAGAAAAAGAAACCCATCCTTTTGATCTACTTCTTAAAATTTATTTAGATGACCTATCTTAATACTTACATGCCTAATTTATTAAAATACTAACTCCGCCTTCCATGATCGTCTAGTTTTCATCAGTGTGATCCAAGTGAGACCTGCGTAATTTAATTAAATAACAACAGTACCCCATACCATTGTCTAGTTTCATTAGCATGATTGGAATTCTTTTATAGAACATGGAAGTTTTAAAGGTTGCCTGATTTTATCCAAATGTTGACCTGGAGCTTGCCATCGCACTACACGCTGGCAGTCAGCGACGTCGTATATTTAACATTGTTTTCTTGTACTCCTGCATTTTATTCTATACTTGTCAGATTGATTTGTTTCTTCAAGGCTTTTGATCATCTTTGTTTATTCACGGGTATGAAACATAATTACTTTCAACGATGATCTTGGTGAATTAACATGTAGTACTATTTACGCTTATGTTGTATTGGTGAGAAGTTGTCACTCAACAGGCCTACCATTATAAGATGTTCAACTTGAAGATGATATACTCTCTTGTGTCGCAGAAACAATTTAGCTCCTAATGTAATCTTGGAAATCTTCATTGCTCTTCTTTAAAATTCCTGGCTTTCATTGTCAAGAATATATAACTATGATGTAGTATCAAAACAGATTATATATTTCATGGAAGTTTAGAAAACTTACCAAAGAAGTTAATGGTTTGATCAAAGTCTCGCATGGTAGATGACGTATATGTTAGATGCAAGGGGCATTTTTCTTTGTTAGGTGGGACTTTCAGTACAGTGAAGAGTCTTCAGATGCTTTATTTAGTTTGAATTTGCCCAAAACTTGTCAGGAAAGACGCTTTCTTTATTTGGGTAAGGTTCGCAGACTTTTTAAGTTATCTGGGTATCTTCACTCTTTTCATTCTGAGAAGAGTAACCGAATTTGAGGAAGGAGAGGACCGATTGTTTGTGAGAAATGGCTGAAATTGGAAGGAAATGACAGAGTTTGAGTTTGAGATCAGTAGCGATGTTGGGTTTTGGATTTGTTCTAGCCTCTGTGTTAGCTTCAGTAGAACGGAGTCTGATGATGCCTGAGACCCCAAAAAATGATGGGGATGATAGTGAATCGGATTTCCTTTTGAAAGTCGTAAATTTCTTGTGGCAACCCAAATTATCGACTTACGAACATGTCTGGCCTGTAAGTTTTTTGAAATTGTAATCTTTGTTATTATGTTCTTCAATTCACTTATCTTGAATGCCTAATGGGAAATTCGAGCGTTGTGGTATTTTGAATTTTGATACCCACTAATGTTCTGTTGTGGTTTTTATTTTTTATTTTTATTTAATTTTTTTAATTTTTTTTAAATTTTTTTAAAGAGAAGCTATGATATCAGCAGCAAAGTGATATAAGCCTTTAAGCATGAGAAAGACTGAAAGACATGCCAAGAAAGATATAGCTTAGGTACTCACATGTGTTTTCTAGGAATGTACCATGAGTGACATTTGATATTCTGTTTATTGGACTTTTGTACCAACTTAATGCTAGAAGTAATCAATAGCTAAGATTATAGATTATATATATAAAAGAAGGACAAGTCTCTAAAAAATGGAGAAGATTATACTGAGATTGAAGTGTGTTTTGTTATTGTTTCTTGCCCTCTTGTTATGCGATTTGTAGATAATTCAATTTTGAAGGCTCAAGATGCATGTAAATATATTTGTGTTCACAGGCTATGAAACTTGGCTGGAAAATTATAGTTGGTACTATTGTCGGATTCTTAGGAGCAGCATTTGGGAGTGTTGGAGGTGTCGGTGGTGGTGGGATTTTTGATCCTATGCTTACTCTAATAATTGGGTTTGATGCAAAATCTTCGATGGCTATCTCAAAATGTAAGAGTTTTTAGCCGATAAAAAAAAAATGTACAAGTTTTAGATAGCCATAGCTCCTTCAATGTGAATTATTGAAAGAATCCTTCTTTACATTTTCTGTTCTTTGACATGTTGCATTACCTGCTTGAAGACAAGTGCTGAGCTTCTATGCTTGATTTTGGCAGGTATGATAATGGGTGCGGCAGGATCGACTGTCTACTACAATCTCAAGCTGAGGCATCCAACTCTGGATATGCCCATAATTGATTATGACTTGGCAATGCTTTTCCAACACATGCTCATGCTGGGAATCAATATTGGAGTTGCTTTTAAAGTGATTTTTGCTGACAGGATGGTCACTGTCCTATTGATCATCCTCTTCTTGGGTAATTCTCATTTGAACTGCAGCAGAACCTCCTGCACCTTTTGAGAGTATCCTTGATGGATTCTGATATTTTGCAGGGACGTCAACTAAGGCTTTTCTCAAGGGTGTTGAAACGTGGAAGAAAGAGACCATACTGAAGAAGGTGGTTTACCTTCATACTGCTACTTAACTTTGTCCTCATGTTCTGACCTATGTTCTTTTCTATTTCAGGAGGCAGAAAGGAGGTCACAGTTGAGTGGTAATTTCTATGTACTTTTCTACCATATCATAAACAGAATTTTGAACTCTAAATTTTATTCAATCGTAGATGTGATTACAACAATTTGTTGTTGTTTGTTCTTGTTCTTTATTATTACTATTGTTATTATGTTCTTTCTTTCTTTTTCAAGTTTCGAAAGCCTATTCTGAATCCTTTAATCAGTTTCTTAGGCCAACAATATTCTTCAAATTTTCAAAAGAAAAGGGGAAAAAAAATCTTTTCCTCAGTCCAAATCTGGTTCCCTCTGAGTTGATTCTAGAACCACAAGTTCTGTACTGCCTTTTAATTAATCAAGAAACTGATGCTTCATATTTGTCATTTAACCAGGTATAGGCAGCAAAGAGGTGGAGTATAAGCCTCTCCCTAGCGGTCCCAGCAATGGTGATCAAAACGAGACGAAAGCACCTGATCAGGTAGTAAGTGTGCACATCATAAATTTTCTTCCATTCTTTCGTGTTATGACCATGTTCTGTAACCATCTCAGGTCCCAATTCTCCAGAATGTCTGCTGGAAGGAACTAGGCCTTCTTGTTTTTGTTTGGATTGCATTCCTTGCATTGCAAATTTCCAAAGTAAGATCTTGTCCTCTTTAATATGCCTTCATGTTAATTTTTTCATGTTATGGATCACCATATGTTAGATTGAAACTTTGTTTGTGTGTCAATGCAGAATTATACAACAACTTGTTCGATAGGATACTGGGTTTTGAACTTACTGCAGGTCCTGCTTATAATGAAACATAGTTTAAACTTGAAAACACTTGCATGCAATGAGGATCAAATTCCGAGTTTTGATTGGTGTATTTCGATATTTCCAGAGTATTCTTTTCATCTTTACCAGTTCCAGGAGAAGATTAAAGATTCCCTTTGTAACTTATTTTGAGAAGCAAGAATAATGTTATTAAGAAATAAAAGGAGCAATGCACAAGATAAGCTTAAACTTTGTGAATTTGCTCATTCATCAAGATAATGGAGGAGAAGAAGAAAAAGAAGAAGAGAGAGAAAGACAGAACGAAATTTAAACCCACAAACAGAGATAAATAGAGAGAGAATGTGGTAAAGGAAAGAGAATACCAGATCTCGCTAAAAGAGAGTGGGAAAAACGATTGCCAAGTTCAGCAGGCGCAACTGCAACAATATCAAGCTCGGAACGCCCAGATTTGTGAAACAATGGTGGCCAAAATCCCTAGCCGATGGAGACAATGGCGACGATGAAGCTTTGTCGACGTCGAACGGACGTTGGGACCTTGCGTATTTGCAAATAGGTTGGCGAGGGAGGAGGATGGTGAAAATCGGCTAGGGAGAGAGTTACCGTAGGTGAAAATTAGGGATAGTCGAACAGGGAGGGAAGGGAGGGACAAACAGATGAAAAGGTATTTTTTGAGTTGTGATATCGCAACATAAATTGCGATATCGCAACTAAAAATTTGCGATATCGCAACTATGCATTTGTGGTATCGCAACAATTGTTGTGATATCGCAAATAAAAATGCAGTTTCTGCCTGCGAAGGTGTACAAACTGTACGGAGAACGTCTGGGTAATATGTTTAACTTTGGTAACAAGGGAGAGAAATCGAGTACTGTAGGTGACCGTACAGAAATTTTCCCAGATCTCAGAGGTGGGTATTTTTGGGAGTTGGTGCTCTTTGATCATTTTTCTCTTTGTTTCTTGTTGAGTCCCATCGTTGTCTTCTTTGAAGGAGGGGAGTTTGGTTGTTGAGGGTAGGCTCGAATTGAGGATGGGGAGAGAAAACCTCTTGTTGGAGAGTGACGATGAGGGAAGAGTGTAGTATATTACACCCTATTTAGCTACTACTTACCTCAACGGCATACCGCTGTGACTTCTGCTCAACAATTCACAAAATACGTGTCCCGTGACTCGAACACCCGACCTATCAGCCTCTGATACCACTTATAAAATTTTACATCCCATTAAATGATTTTATGGTGAAAGCGAGGGTTCAACCACAATTATGACTGTTCAGAAGTGAGGGTGGACGTTCACCTCAACAAAGAGAGGTCTTAGATTGGGTCTTCTTCGTGGGAATCGAAAAGGGAGAGGATGTGGTGGAATGAGATCTGCCGTCCCCTTCTTCGTCTTCTCTGCAACTGATCCATTTTGCCATTCCATAGAGAGAAAAAATTGCAAAGCAGGAGAGAGGCATGAGAAGTTTTAATATTTATATGAAACCCCGTGTACCATTTGGTTATTATATCAAAAATCCATTTCTAAAAGTGGATGAGTTGGCTGCTGGGGGATGGATACGTGTCATAACGTGATTGGCCAGAACAGGGTATTTGGACTCGGTGGGTGGAGGCCATTTTCCTAGAAAAAGTAGATTCATTATTTCCAATGTTGAACCTACTACAGAGTGCAGACGATCTGATATTTCCTATGCAGAACCTACTACAGAGAGCAGACCATCTGACTCCCAAGTCCTGAGAAGTTCATTATAACATAGTGGGTGTTACTTTTTTGTTAGCTTCAATTAGAAACTGGGAAAATATTTCCCGTGCAAATATAATTATAATATTAAAATTTATATAAAAAAAAAAAAAAAGCTCTATGATCAGTTTCTTTCAAATTAAATATAAAGGGTTTTAGTCTGAAAAATAGGAAAAAAAAAGTCCATAAGAATTCAAAACCTAATACCATATAATTAAAAAAAAAACACAAGCTCATGAAAATTGAAGATTAATGATTAAAAAAAACTAAAAAATAAAACCAAAACAAACAAACAATATAAACTATGAATAAAATCCAATGAAATTTAAAAGGCATACAGAAATAAAACATAGAAATGAAAATCCATAATCAACTTAATAACATAAGAAATTTAAAAGAATTAAACGCTCATAAGAAAAAAAAAAAACTAAAAAATAGAGCACAAAGGGGCAAAGACAAAAGAACCCACAACGTCGTGAAAAACCATCATTAAAAAAAAACACTAAAAATCCATCACAAGTGAGAAATTATAATAAAAGAAATACAAAATAAAATGAAATAAATTTTATTAAAAAGGCTATAAAAATATATATAAATAAAGATTCATAGACAATACAATGATAAAAGAAATTTAAAAGGACCAAACCAACTTGCAAATCTATGAAAGAACCCAATGGAAGTAAAATAAATTATTAACTCATAATGATAACCATAAAAAAAATACAACAGAAAAATGAGAATTCATAGAAAATTTCATGATAAAAAGTGAATTAAAAGAGGAAAAAAAAAAAAGCCAAGGAGAAGCCAATACCCAAAAGTTGAAACAAGAAAGGGGGAAAAAAGAAGCTCACAATCTATGAAAACCATACAAATACAAATAATAAAAATATTGCAAATCTATAGAAATTTTAAACTGATGATTCTTTTGTATAAATCATATTAAAATGAAATAATTAAAATTTCTCAAATAAAATATGATCAACTCAAAAGTAAATGAATTAAAAAAGGTTTACCTCTCAAATTGAAATGTTTAATAATTGCACCAATTGTCTCAAAATGCTCACATTTTAAAATGGGATGAACACTAATCTAAACTAAGCAAGCAAATGAGACATGAGACGGTACTAAAAAGAGACACAAGGAAACAAAAAAAACTATTGAAGTTGCTCTAAAAAAATACAATGAACTTAAAAGTAAATTAATGGAAAAAATAAAAGTTCTCTTGTTGATATAGAAAAATAGAATTATATTGGAGAAAGTAGAAATTGATGATAATAAGAATGAGCTTAATTCTTTATTTAGATGGGCCAATATTATTGGAGATTCCTTTAACGATTAGTTCCGCATTCTTAAAAAAAAAAGTGTACAATCAAAATCAATAGATAAAAAATAAACCAAACAACCTAGAACCGAGAGTGGATTAAATAAAAAAGACTAAGGATTAAATAAACCAGACAACCCATAAATCAGCATTTCATATTCTTAAAAAAAAAAAAAACAGAGAAAAAAAATCATATAATCTGAACAAACAAAAATACTTAAAATTCCTTAGATTAGTGACACTTACACACTGGGACTCATTAATACTTAAATGTTATTGCCTTGATAGAAATATGATGATATTGAGAGTTTTTTAATAGACAAAAGGTATGATGGACAGTCCAAATCACAAAAGGAAAAAAAAAAACCTTTACTTGGAAAATTCTAGTATTTTATATTTTTTTTATCAGAGAATCAATTTGACGGTGGAAATAACTCAGAATGAGGTGAAATTTTGAGGTATCCCATAAATAGGAAGGATATTTGTGTTAATGATTGTGATTTTTAAGAGATGGTGTCTATTGTAGTGTTCCACTCTATTTACATCACGATTTATAAAAGTTAAAGCCACAAAAAAAAAAAAAAAAAAAAAAAAAAAACTAGACTCCAACCTTTCTCCCTCGGTAAGTATGCATGGTAGCACATCAGTTACATGGAAAGTGTCCCACCTCCTCTTTAGCTCCACGCTATTGTCGTGAGTTTTTCTTTTTTCAATAATATTGTCATTTTCTTATTAATTATAAAACTTATTATTTTTATTGATCAATCTCATATATTATATATTTATTTGAGTTTAGTTTTATTGTAAAATGATTGTCATAGAAAATTAATGACTATATAGGAAATCATATAAAATAGTTATTTCAAAAGTTTGATCATCTATGCTTAAAGTACAATGCATAAGTATGAAAATAATAACAGCAATATTTATAGAGGTCAAAATTCTAAAAATATAGTTATTTTTATGAATACCTTATAGATAAATTCCAACTCCCGATCAATATTTCAAAGTGGGGCTGGGTCCCTTCCTCATTAACTAATTTTAAGGTTTTGTTGATAACTATTAACAAAAAGATGCTCTGCGGTGTAGTGGTAGGTTCGTTCATTTAAAATCCATATTATCCTTCATGATTAATTTTTGCTATGTCATTAAAAATACACAGATATGGTTGGATCCAAAAGGTGTGCTTTATCTTTGACCCGACTTAATTTACCCCAACCCGACCCGTTTGCTAGGGTCAAATTAAATTGGATTAGTCAAAATCAATTGGAGTGAATTGGAAGTAATTTCAATTTCATATATAATAATTGATTGAGCAAAACTGGAATATTATAATTGTAGCATTTGATTGAATTGATTCTAAAGTCAGGCGATTTGTGGCTTCTAAATGCTTTTGTTTTTCTTTGTTAAATAATTGTGAATGATACTTATTTGAGTATTATATTTCATTACTGTTATACTTCATTAGCAAAGAATAAAATATTATCAATTATAATCTTGAGCAAGCTCAATGTTTAGGATTTCTACAAATTCCAATAAGCCCTAACTAGGTGTTTGGCAATTTATAGGGACTCGTAAATGAGTTTTTTTTTTTTTTTTTTTGGGATATTTACTAGAAAAATCTCACTAATTAGGGTAACTATAACTGAGGACCCCAAAATTTTATAATATCACCCAAGGACCTCCCTCCAAAATCCGATTATTTCATTCTGTCTTTGCCCCTTCCTTAGTTGACGTCAACAAAACCCTATAAAGTAAAAATCGATAGCTCACCCAAATCGGCAGTGAGAAGAGAAAAGAAGAATGAGAAGATAAAGAAGAATGCCCCAGCAGCTCTCATATTCTTCTCTCTCTTTAGTTGCAATCCAAACCCTCCTATCTAGCCCCTCCTCCCAATCGCCCCACGCCGAACGATCTCCATGCCCAGAAATCATGCCTGCCCAACATCCCCCACACCCAGCGTAATTAGAAGATTCTGAACAAGAAAAAGAAGATGAGGGGAAGAGGAAGACGACCCTTCGTCTGCACTGACAACTTGCTTTTTCCCACCAGCGTCAAGTATGCTCCTTCGTCTCTCCTCTTATTTTTTTCCACTGATTGCAACTGATGCAAATTTAAATTCAATCTTTTAATACTACAAGTGCATAGCTGTTTTTTTGAGACAGTGACAAGTACAGGTCAAATCCCACAAGGAGCACTACTAAGTTAAAATTCAAAATCTGATTTTTTTTATCAATGATAATGACAAGAGAGATAAAAAAAAAAAAAAAAACAATAATAAGATTGAGAAAATGCTAGATCTAGAGTGCAGCAATAAAATATGAGAAAATGCAGAATATCATAAATCCATTAAGTAGTCCCATCATCATTCTACGCAATAGATAAAATAAATTTGTCCCAAGAATTCGTCAAATCAGAAACAAATCAATGTTTTTTATTTGGATAATTTGTCTATCAAAAAGCACAATTTTTCACAATTTATTTAAGGCAAAAATCTCCTTCACCTAATGAAATTATGAACTTAACTAAATATCACATATGAATCAAATAAAGATTATCAAAGAATTTCAATCTAAGAATAATCTATTAAGAAAACATACATGATTAAACCATTGTTCAAATAAAAAAATTTGAATAACATAGGTTGTCATGACATAAGGCAGATTTATTATTATAATCAATATGTAACAGACAAATATCACATAGATTAACAATGAAAAACACTTAACTTCATCTGACACTCTGATCCAGTGATCTACTCCTCAATTGCAAAATATGTGATTTTCATTTAGAACTTCATGGCAATTACAATTTTCTCTCACACTTTTCTAATGTAGTTCTAGAACAGGGACACTAAATACCCAAAAATAACTCTTAAATTCTATTAACTAGGGAAAGAAGAGAAAGTCAAAAGATAATTATTATGGACGTCCAAGGGAGGAGTGTGTCTCCCATATGCTACTTATTAGTTCCTTTTATATCTCCGGTTATCTTACAGATACATTGAATTTGAACACATTTTCTACAGACTTAATTTATCTTCATTGATAAGGTATATCTCTTATCCTTTTGAATTTGAATGAGATGGAAGCTTCTGGAAACCTCTGAGTGGCTTGGCTAATCTTCAGATGAGGTCCCACGAGGGATGTGCAGCAACTGATTATCAACGGTGTGGATTTAATTGCAATCCAGGCTAAAAATGAACATGAAAATCTCCGGGTCCATAACTTTGTCAATATAGCTCTGATTTGCACATTCTTGGGCTCCACAATATCTACTTTGAATAAGCTTTCTAACGGCGGGTAAATTTCATCGATTTGACGGTCGGACTGAAAGTTATGGCCATTTGAAGATGAGTTGTCCTGAGAAAAACAAGATTAACTTCTAAAATTTGATTTGCAATGGATTCTATATCTGCACAACTTTCATTTTCGAAAGGACATCAGATGTGGATGATTCAAACTCTTCTTCTCTTGTTCCAATCAGAATTGTACTATTTGAATTATCTATTAATAATTTTAAATTTGCAACTATTGCAGACTCTGCCATGTGAAACATTTCATCTGTTTGAACAATGAGCCCTATGAGAGGTCTTCTACTGTAGTTAGGACTCTTCAACTGATATGATGAGTGGAGCCCTCCTTTGATCGATTTGCATATGACTTGTGTGTGGGGTCCACGTGGTGAATTCTTTAATTTACTTCTCTTCAATCTTCAATTCAGCAATGTAGGGCCCAAGATGACTATGTGTGCTTGAAAGTGGGTTCTGTAACAGAAGCCTGCAATTCTCATTTTCTGCACATTCTAATTCAATACATTAAATACTAAATAGCCCATATTGAAGCGGGACCCATCCTGGATAGAGTTCTACTCCAACTGGGACTCTTCGGAAAAAATTTTCATAACATTCTAAGTTAATGCAAAAAATGTATGAAAAAGTATGAAAATTCAGGTTCCCACGTGATAATGCATAAAATGATGGAATTAGATGAATAATGATGCAATTCACCTAATTAAACCCCTAATTCATCCTAAAATGATGCTTAAATGTGAAAATTTATAAACTCAACAGCAACCCCGGCCCCTTTCTTTTCTTGTCACTATTTACTTAATTTTTAGAAAGAAAAGAAAAGGAAGATTACATCTCTTGTACTATTTCTTCTTCTTCTTGCATCCGGGGTATAACTCTTGATGAGCATCCTTCATCAATTTATCAAAGTTCCGCACACTCTCTGTCTCAACATTGTCAGGCAACTCATCTAGTTCCTCATCATTCATGATTGCTGCCGTATAGTAATCATTAACTAAGCGTTCAATATCATCTGGATTCTCATGTTCATATGCTGCCACTCCATCCCCAACACTTTCTCCACTAGGCTGATAGCTTTCATTTGAAACGAATTGATGATTTGCAGGTATAGGTTCCCCATGGTGCACCCAAGTCTTGTAAGAATGTGCTATCCCATTTTGTATCAAGTGAAACACAACGACAACACTAACATGCCGTTCCACATTCATGCATTTTAAACACGGGCAATGAATCTTATCATCAGAACCGGAACTTGTGATTACAAAGTCAACAAAATAATTTACCCCATCTCGGTACTCTTTGCTCATTCTATTCTTAATTGTCATCCAACTCTTATCCATATTTGCTCACCTACAAAGTCAAGAATAGTACAGCTTCCGTTTGATAAAAATATTTAGACCAAACTTTGATTTTCAAAGCAATGAAATCAATCCTAGAGATGATCAACTATTACATATCAATAGAAAAATGGGAGAAAGTTGTGCATCATTCATTAACCATGTCAATGCCGACCAGGTGACATACATTTTGCATGGATTTATAAGTACATGCATGTATACCAATGCAGGTATTAGAAATTTGTGGGTGGATGAAATATTTAGATGTGTGTCAAGTTTCACCATTATTCATTCATTATACCAATGCAAGTATTAGAAATTTGTCCCACCATTAAATTGGACAAGGGGAAGACAAATTTCTATATGTTAGACTAAGTTTTATGAAAGGCAACTAGCATTGACACTTTCCATTTTGTTTATTCGTGAAAGTTGTAAAGTGTAAAGAATAAAACATTCTTATATGTAACTGCAAAGACAAAGCATCATAAATCACCAAGATCATCATCTTTATTGGCATCTTCATTACATGGTGAAATTGCACCAAATTGTGATTTATATTCCTTTTTATTCAACTATTTAGATAACATCACAATTCCCTTTTATTCAACTATTTAGATAAAGCTGATGCAAATAAATGGGATAGGGCTAAGATGATAGTGGTGGTGGTGGTGGTGATATTTATTGAGAACTCAATTAGACTTTTTTTGCCAACTTCATTACCGTTTCAGAAATTATCAAACCTAAAGGAGTCCTCATGAACTTGTTATCAGGATCTGCTTCCCTAGTGAAATGTCCCATAATTAGTGTGCTAATTATGTTGTTGGCTAATTTATTTAAATCTTACATGTATGTCTATAAATTTATTTTAATATTTTAATGTATTATGAATTAATTGTATTTGTTGACCCATCTGATTGGTCTTTTGGATTCTCTTTTCAACTTGACCTGGTATTGGGCTAAGTCCTCGTCCAAGTCCAAGAAATAGTTTGCCAACTATCATTCTTTCTTTTTTTTTTTTAAGTTAAACCAAGAATTTTACTTTAATACCCACTGCAAACAGCAACCAATGTTCATTTTCACATGGCCAAAATGGCTATTGCCAAAGGGAGATCCACAAGGACCACCTCAACTAGCACAAAAATCTGTCCTTGGAAAAACTGACAGGTTACTGCTGGAAACATTGCAATGGAAGGTCTGCTAGGAGCACTTTCTGGTCTCGCATAAAGCATCTCAAGAGTTTTCTTTCACCTTCATTCAAAGGATGTTCTTCAGTTTGAGACAAGACCTGCTGAAATTGACCATTCCAAAGTGCACTACTTAGTCTGCAAATTTGAAGAACAGGGGAGGTAGGGGTGTAAAAAAAAACCGAGAAACCGTCTAACCGAACCGAACCGAACCGAACCGCGGTTAATAACCGTATTCTACGGTTCGGTTACGGTTACGGTTAATGAAATCCAAAAACCGCATGGTTCGGTTCGGTTACGGTTTTTGATAAAAATTCACTGCGGTTAACCGAACCGAACCGTAAAATGCGGTTTGGTTAACCGCACACGGTTAACCATACCGTTATAAAATAAAGGAAAAAAAAAGGGGGGCTGAATGAAAATTTTCGCAATACATAAGTAAAAATTTTCACAAAATTGACTGGACTTAAGAAGTTATTGTATATTAAACCAAAAAAAGAAGATGCAAATGAGAAATTAATATTCAAATTTTTCCACGGTTATTAACCGTAACCGAACCGTCTTATACGGTTAACCGCGGTTCGTTTTCTACGGTTTTTTGTCTTCGCGGTTACGTTACGGTTTTCAAATACAGAAAACCGCGGTTACGGTTCGGTTAACGGTTTTTCCTAAAAAACCGGTTAACCGAACCGTTACACCCCTAAGGGGAGGTGGGTGCACTCCTTTGTCTAACAGTATATAGTGGCCTAAGCAACTCTAGTGAAAAGGGAATATAGGCAAGAACAACAGCTATTTTGACTGAAATTTTTGGGAAGCCCTGATGCTGGAATCAACTTCATTTACAAGACAAAGGAATCTGAGTGACCAATGAAGAGAAGCAAGTACAGATGAAAAGAAGGGAGGAATCAGTCCATCAAATGTCAACAGTTGAAGGTCAGCAAGCATGAGTTTAAAAAATACAGACATGTTGAAGCTTTTTTCTTTTTGTACATGAGGAGCATCTTGTTAAGAAAATCACCATACTTAAAACAGCGAAGATGAGACCGAATAACAAGTGTGGCATAGTGATCCGCTTGCGAAAAGAAAATTATCTGTGTTAGCGTGCCCGCGCATGTGATCCCACTTGACTGGATGCACTTGTCAACGTACCCACATGTTCCACTCTGAATAAGTTTTGGGTTGATTTTGAAAATTCGAAAGACCTGAATTTTGACTAATTAATCTCACTCAAAGACCACGGCATGGGACTGACTTTGGGGAAGGCTGCTTTGATAGGTTGACAATCCACGTGAGGTTTTTATAAGAGTTTCAATTCAGGCTTCTCCCAAATATGATTTTGCAGCAAAATAACCATCACTCTTAGCATATTACAAATTGAAAAAAGGGAGAGAACCAAGCCCAATCCATGGCTTCTAACACTAGTATGCATAGTTAATTTGTGAAGTCAGATCTACTCAGAATGCAATTCTAACTAATCCCATGGCTTCAAACACAGGTAGGCATAGTTAATTTGTGAATTCATTAAATCTTGTATATGCATAATCTAGACCAGACACTTGATGAATTAGTAGGATTCAATCATCAACTTTATAAAGTCTTACCATCCTTGACTACTCTGTTTATTCTCACGAGCTTAGTGAGGCAGAAACTCTGCTCCCTAGATCTGTTATGTACTTTTACAAAAATACAGATGAATGTAAGCATACTCAGGATTAGTTACTTTCTCCTAGTGGGTTATGTGTTTCTTCTTGCATAGAGCTGTGGGTTTTCCATTTCTTATGATGTGATTTTTTTGGTGCATAAACATTGTATTGCATTGGGCTTACAATGTTGAGTAAGCTCATTTAGAATTGGGATTTCTTGAGCCAAGCCACTGCCAAATGAACATGTTTTACTCAGTGTTTTAAAACCACATCGGCTTGTACCTAACTGGCCCAGCCCCCACCTTGCTGGTTCTTTGCTCCTTAGGCTTCCATCCTCTTCTAATGAAGATCATCTCCCAAATCCAAAAGACCCAGATAACATCAAATGAAAAAAACCAAAATCACGAAATTGAATCAAGACTGATCTTCAACAAAAACCAGATACAAAATCGCAAGATCCGTTCAAACGTATAAAGAAAAGGGGAAAAAGATCAAATCTTTCATAAAGAAAAGGAATCTAAACCCTAAGAATCAAAAGAAAGAAACACACACACATCCAAATTCACATTATTAGAGAGAAGAAACACAAACAAAAGAAACATCATATCTTTTTGGGCGAGTCCGGCCGCGAGAGGGAGAAACGATGGTGGAGGGTGGATTGCAGCAAACGGTCGCGAGAGGGTGAATCTGCGCCTGAGACGAGAGGGATGAGAGAGAGAGAGAGAGAGAGAGAGAGAGAGAGCAGAGAGATTGAGCGAGAGAGACAGAGAGAGCAGAGCGATCCAGCAATAGATAGATCAGAGAGATCCAGTGAGAGAGCGCGGAGAGATCAAGAGTGCAGAGAGAGAGAGAGAGAGAGAGAGAGAGAGAAATAGCAGAGAGAGAGAGCAGAGAGAGTGAGAGGAGAGCAGATAGAGCGGGGGGGGAGAGAGTGATAAAAAAGGGCGCGTATTGGAGGCGGGGACCGAAAAAAAGGAGGGGACAAAACGTCGTAAATTTATTTTATATCTTTTACCTGCGTATTTTTCAGTGACAAGTTTGCACTTGTCACCCAAAATTTTGATTTTTGGTGACAAAATTTTTTGTCACCGAATCTCCTCTTTATTTAGCACCTTGGTTAAAACTTTTCTGTGACAAGCAAACATTTTTTTTGTCACCTTCCTGTATGTTCCGTGTCACATTGATTTTTTGTCACCAATGGTGTTTTTTGTTGTAGTGAGTTGTAGCTTATCATCTACTGCTTTTCTTCAAATTAGGAACAATTTATACAATGTTTCTCCATATTGGTGAATTGCAATAGAAATGCTATCTACTTCATATTCACAGTAGTAGTTCTATTCTGATTGTTTTCATCAGTTAATTATTAATTTTCTACTGTGTCTTATTTAAGTAGCTTTATCTATAACCGTACCTTGTTAATCATTTCCTTGGACACTACTGCTTGTGCATGTTGCTCATAAAATGAACAATTTACTGATGGAATCTATCCAATTATGTTGTTACATTGCACTCGTGATGCTCAAAGTAAACATGCATTCCACCTTATAGCACTATGAGTCATTATGCTTTCTTTTTTCTAAGTAAACCATTGAGTACATTGAAAGGCTTTATAACAGGTATTTTGGAACTAAACCCTTGACATGTTGGGGTTCTTAACTTCTCAATTGATAAAGATATGGATGTCAATGTGGATGTCAATGATAAAGATATCATTCACTCGGATGTGGTTTATTTGCATTCTGCATTTCATTTTGTATCAAGTATCAACTATCTGAGTTTTTATGTGGATTTTCTGTTTTCTCCATTTTTTTTCTTTATCTTTAAAAGTTTTTCAAGGGGAAACAAAACTCAATGTTGTTTATTATATCATTTATTTCTTAATCCTTGTGAAAGTTGAATATGAGACAAAAGATTTTTCTTCCTTTTGCAAACTCTTTTTTAGAACTTATGCAAAGTTTCTAAAATTCTGATGAATGCTGAAAAATTCTAAGTATGGAAACTGTTGTGCAGGCTCAAATTTGTTGTATTGCAAACTCTAATGATGCACGAAAACAAAAAAAAAAAAAAATAATAATAATAATATAAAACTGAAGTGAAAAAGGAGTTAAGATGAAAATGTTATTATCTACTAAAGATGCTTGGTTGAACAGTTTTGTGCTGGAAATCTGCTACGACCTTGTTGACTACTCTTGTTAGAGCCTCCGGTTTGCAGAGTGCCCAAGGTTATTTCTCTCTGCAATCATGGGGCTTCAAAGTCTCTTATTATACACTTCAGATTTTCTATTTTTTTCAGGACAAAATAATTATGTTTGCCCTAGTTTTTTAGCTTGCACACTTTTCGAACACAGTCGAGTTAAATATGCTGAAACGATGTGAAATTTTCACTATTCACATACCAAGTCCGAATTTAATCTTTTAATCAGTCAACAAAACTTTGATTTTCAGTAACAAAATATAAATTTAAACGAGAAACCTAATTCTAATGAATGCATTAATCACTTTCCAACCATAGATTATGCAAATAACATAAAATAGAAAGTTTCTAATCTAATATAAAAGATGCCAATTAGAAGTTTTCAAAATGGTTGCTGGTGCAAACTTCTTATAGTTCTTTTTACCTCACTAAAATCTACCAAATAATAAAAATGTTAGAGAATATTAGTTATTAACTTGACAAGAAGTCAAGAGCAATTACAACTTTTTATACCATTATATGTAGATGGACATGTGATACTCTTTTTACTGAGGAGAACTTTTTATACCATCAACATGTTAATGTTTTCTGAAGCAATTTGGCGAGGAGAGATACATCCAATCATTTACTTTTATATTTACATTTATCGTATATTTATTTTTATCTCTTGACCCACTTCAATATGCACATGAGTTTGTAATACTAATTTATTTTGTAACTGACATCTATAGGAACCACCCAAGTTAACAATAATTCGAACAACATATAACGAAAAAAAGTTGGATCTCATATGCCGACAATAAAACTATGTGCGCATATGTGACTTGGAGCATTTATCGAGCATTGGGCAGATGGCAATAGATCATATCCCTAATGTCCTATGGCATTAAGCATATGACAAGTAACAGAAAAATATTAAATAGTACCAAACAAACAGCAGATATATTCCTGATGTGTCCTTCCACACACATTGAATGGACATTAAGGCTGTGTAGCCGCAGACCTCTAACTTCACCATTCCATCAAATCAGGAATATATATATATATATTCGAGAGAGAGAGAGAGGCGAGAGAGAGAGAGGAGAGAAGGACCTTCAAATATTTATCATCATCCAAAATGCACTGGTTGCTTTACTTCTTTGGTGTAGAAAAACACATGTAGTGTAAGATAAGGAATAGCGGAAAATTTCCCACATTTGACAACCTGTCGTCCTTTGTCGTCTTCTTGTAAGAACCATATACCAAACACAAAAGCTTAAGCTCA
>QPKB01000546.1:0-27127 GCA_003546025.1 Camphora micrantha
TGCGGTTTTTGCCGAATTTTTTGTCAAGCATTTGAAACTAGGCCAACCGATGTCGGAATGACCTGAAGTTCGACGTGGAGCTTCTTGAGCATTAGATAGGACCAACCATAGGCTTTGGTTTGAGTTTGAAGCCTTTTGGGGCCCCGCAAACGCTTGCCTTAATTTCGCCATGAGAGAAATGCCGAGCTTTGACTTGTGGTCAACCGATGTCCGATTGACCTGAAATTTGACAGGGAGCCTCCTGAGTAGTAAGTAAGACCAACCATGGGCTTTAGTTTGAGTTTTGAAGCCTTTTGGGGTCCCGCAAATGCTCGCCTTGATTTCACCTCGAGGAAAATGCCGAGCTTTGAAACTAGGCCAAACGATGTCCGTTTGACCTAAAATTTAACAGGGGACCTATTGGAGTCATTTTGAGATGATCCATTAGCTCCAATTTGAATGCCATGATTCCGGGGTGCTCCGCTGCCGGTAGGTCTGTTTTTTGCTTCCCGAGAGTTGATGAAGGGTCAAACGTCGTCCGTTTGACTTGAAATTTGGCAGGGGGCCTTTTGGAGGTGTTTTGAGACCATCCGTAGGCTCTGATCGAAGTTTTGAAGTCTTCGACATTGTCGCTGCCGGGAGCTCTTGTCTGCCTGTCGGAGGAGTGAAGTTAGGCCAAATGATGTCGAAATGGCCCGAAACTTCATGTGTACCCCTCTTTTGGCTGCTTTGAAGGATCTTGCAGTTTTTGTTTGATTCTGACAAGATCTGGTGCTTGAAGTGGCGCCTTCCTATTTATGGCAGGATGTGGCTCCATGTAGTTTTTGGTGTTGAAGGGACATAGTGACATTTTTGGTGTCAACAATATCATGTCACAATAGGAAACATAATGACATCGAGACATAATATCAGAATGAAACATAACAAGGCATTCCCATAATTCAAGTTGTAAAGTTAACAAAATAAGTTAAGTTATTACACTTCCCAAATAAGAGGCCAACATAGGCCAATACAATACCAAAAGTATATTAAAATCCCAAAAAGTGATCCAACGGAACTCATGCACCACCCCAACGTCTAGATGACGTCATCGGGTTGCCACTCACGGGCTAGGTTGGGCCCAACGGCCTCCTCCTGGCACTCCTCCTCAAAGGGAGGATCTCCTGCACCTGGACACCAAAATACAAGCATCAAACACAACGGTTTGGCAAGAAATCATTTTAAGTGAAAGCATGTAAAACATCGTTAAATCAAGAACATAAATAATTACTTTGCTGCACGTAAAACAATACTTACGAAACACTTTCTAAATCGCAGACAACTAACATGAATGCATACATATATATCATGAATAGTAAATCCACATAGAGCCCATCCTTTCTCTATCATTTATAATGAAAAGAGCAAGCACGCACGACAAGCACGAATATACATAATATAGCACGACACGATTCCCACAAATACGGGATTTCCGGCCGCGGAACCGGACACGCACGATGTGTAATAAATACACTACTAATCTGCAGTTAGTTCACATGTTTAAGGACCTCCAGACAGTGGATCAGACTGAAAGGACAGTCCAAGCTCAGTCGACCGGCCAAGTCCCGGTCGACTCAAAGTTGTAAATTTAAATCCATGTACAGTGTTTTGGTCAGGTTCCAGAGAACCTGACCCTGTGTCGCCGGTCGACCGCGCCCTTGGCCGGTCGACCGCATGAACTGCAGGGACAGAAACTCCCGCAGTGCAGCAGGTCTTCCAACTGGGACCAAAATCCAGTGTCCCCGGTCGACCGCGCCATTGGCCGGTCGACCGCGTACACTGTGGAAATCAGAACACAGTTCAGATTTCTGCAGTGCACTGGTCCTTCTTCCATTCCTTTCTTTTCTACAATCTTTCCATCCTGATTTAGCAAACTAAGTACATTATATAACATACTAACAAGGCTCACATTTGGGCATTCATTTCATACTTAAACAAGTCATTAATATGGAAACCCATTTCAAAACCATTGAAACCATTTCTTAACAAAACAATTCCAAACTTCAACAAAAGCAAGACTCACTTAAAAGATGTGAAATCTGAATGTTTGGAAAGATAATAAACATGCTTGCATTATCTAAAGTAAGATCACCATCATAAAGACCTAATAAATCACAACCTTAGTACCAAAATACAAATCCAAGAACACACATGCACTACAACTTAAATAGATCACTTGCCTTAGCCAAATGAACACAAGATCTTTCTTCAAGCACTCCAAATCAAAGGTCAAGCCAAGAACTACAAAATCTCATGAAAAATCCATTCAAAACTCACCCAAAAACACAACCAAGCAACCCATTTAGAAATAGGTGCTATAGGTTAGAAAAAACATGCTCTTTAGGAATAGAAAGAACTCTATTGAAGAGATGGATTGTAGATCTTACCTAGAGGTGCCCAAACGAAATGCAAGGAAAGAAATGAAGATCTCTTCCAACAAGAAACTTCAAGAAAATGGTACCAATAGCAAGCTTGAGATGAGAGGAAGAAGGTGATGGTCTTAGAATTCCATTTAGAGGTTCATAGCTCTTGCAATCATGAAGAGAAGGAGAAGGAAAAGGAGGGTTTTCTTTCACTCTAGGGCAAGGAAAAGTTGCAGGATTTTTGCTTGGAATGGGGAAAGGGAAAGGGGAAAGGGTAGCTTAAGTGTTTAGACAAGTGGGTCCCCTTTTGTGCAAAACTTGCATGAGTCAAAACATGATCTTAGGGGCCTCGAATGAAGTCGACGAAGAAGGATAAAACGATCCTTGAAATATCTAGTTTTCAAAAGTATATTTTCGACATAGTTTTGGGATCTCGAAAATCGTGTCCAGATTTGAGTGTGAAAAGGCTATTTTACCCTTTTGGCCAAAACTTGATTTTCTAGGCTTCAAACACAAATGAGCTAAACATGAAACTTGCACATAATCATAAAACCAATCAAATGAGATGAAAATCACGATTCACACAAAACCAAACACAATCTTCCCATGCTTGCACGTACACCCAGGCCTTCCTGAGTGAGCCTAATAAACACTAAACGTTCTCGAACTCCCCAAAGCTATAACCATGACTAAAACTAATCACATTCTAACCCACGATAACTAAACCCAAATCAAGACTAAGCACACACTAAGCAAACACTATTGAGTTAATCATGGGTTGGGGTTTGACAAGCTGTCATACGGTCTTCCAAGCTGCGCTGTGGAGGAGGCTGATGGGGCTGAGGAGGAAAAGGGGGCTGATGAAGCTCAGGTGGAGGCTGAACCGGCTCTGGAGGAGGCTGATCATCTCCAGGATCTGCAACTGCGATGTCTGCAGCCTCTACCTCCGCATCTCCTTCTACGATTGGGTTCACTCGCTGTGGAGGAGGCAGCCTCATCAAGAGAATATTAGTCTTGTTAAAGACTGTTGTGGTCTCCGGTCTCTCAGAAGCTGGATGAATCACTCCATAAGAACTGGCGAGTTGGGTCATCAGGAACCCAAAAGGAGCAGCACAGGGCTGAGAGCCTGTGATCACTCTAATAATATGGTGCATAATGATAGAAGGGAGACACATGGGGACACCTGAGATAACATTGTAGAGAAGGTTTGCCATATATGACGTTACCTCAGTCCTGTTCCCTTTCCTCGGGTAAATGGAGTGGGTGAAAATGCTGTGAATAATCCGAAGAGGGGGAATCATGGATGAGGCCTGGAGAAAGTTTTTGGCTGACCAGTCCTCAGGATGTCCACAGAGAGCAGAGGTGACAGAGTCTCTCTCACCAAGGGATAATACATCTGAAATGAACTTGGGTCCCGAAGACTTGGGAATACCCATGATGGAAGAGATGGTGTCAATGGTGACTACTTCTTTACCATGCATGAATCTAATGGTGAAGGAGTTTGCAGATGTGGCACAAATAGATTCATAGATGCCATGGACGGAGGAGGCAAATGTGTTGCCACTCCAGGTCAGAATACTCCCCCAGCCAATGGCTTCAAGGAGAGCAGGGACTTGATAGTCCACTAGATCTTCAATGATGCAAAATTTCTCAACGATGATTCCCTTGCTCCTAAAGGATTTGATAACTGATGATGGAGAATGAATAGGGTTGAATCGAATCACAGCAGGAGGAGCAGGAGCCTCGGGAGATGACGAAGGAGATCTATGCGAGAAGGATGCTTGTCCAGTCTTGGACTTTTTGCTAGGTCTCCTAAACGTCTGTTTAGTGCGAGCCATGAATCAGTGGGGTAGAAGCTCACACAAGGCTGACAGCCTAGACAAATGCCTTTAAAAGATTTGAAAAATTGGTTCAGGCAATTTGTCAAACACTTGGAGTGCAGACTATGAGACTAAGAGTTTTACAGAATTCAATTGCCCAAAAGAGTGCACTTCAGGCTAGACACTCTCCACAGAGGTGAAGGAAGAGCCAGCAATAGAAAGAGAACACAGAGGAGAGGGGAAACCAGAAAAACAGTTCACAGATTTGGACTACAGCAGCACAGACCTGGGATGACCAAAGGGATGGGCTGATGAGTCTGCCAGAGGGTTTACACACGCCCTAAAGCAATGAGTATCAGCTGAGAGAGAAGGAGAAGAAAGACACAGCAGAACGACTGAGGGAGAGAGAGAGACAGAGACAGGAACAGCTGGAAAACGACGACAGAGGGAGGAGAGAGAGAACCAGCAGAGTGAGAGAGAGAGAGCCAGCAAACGAGTGAGAGGAGAAGAGAGGAGGAAAATCAGGAAGAGGAAGAGGAGGAAAGACCAGCTGAGAGGTTGGGAAGGAGGGAGCAGCAGTCCAGGAGGTCGACCGGCTGAAGGAGGGAAAGAAGGGAAAACTGAAATGAAACAGAACAGGGAAGGAAAACAACTGTTTAAGTTGCTGGGCCCGTGTGGCCGGTCGACCGGCCAAGCCACGCGGTCGACCGGGCCAACAGGGCTGGCCTGACAACAGAACAGAAACAGAGAGAGGAAAATGTCCTGAAAAATTCTGGGACAACCTCCACTGAAACTACTCCTACCCCAGCTATCCTACAAGCTTAAAAGAAGTAGAAAAGAGATTTTATAAAATCATTTCTACAAAATTCCTTTTGAAATACAAAAAGCCTTGTAAGACTAAGAAAGAGTTTTCAAAAACATTTAATTTGATAAAAACTGATTTAACTAATAATTCAATCAAATTTAAACACATTTGAAAAACAAATCAATTGATTTAACAAGATATCACTTTGATAAAGCTTTTTCAAACCAAATTGATCAACAACATGCATTATTACATAACATACCTTTTTAAAAACAAAATGCATTGACAACAAATAAACCTAAAATAACTATGACTAAAACCAAGAGAGGATACTAAGAAAAGCACAAGGATCTAGACTAAAGACCATTAACACATATGACTAGGAGATAAGAATGGTCCCATCTAATAAGGAGATTTTAGTATTTGTCTAAAGGTCTAACCTTAGGTATCCATCTAAGGTCTTGAAATTTTAGGTCTATTTTAGACATCCTACCAACCAAAGGAGATGGAGATTTGACTTGATAAATTTTTAATTTAGACTTATCACCATTATGTTTAGATTTGACTAAATTTAGCTTAGGTTGGTGAATAGTCTTTTGAGGTTGGTGTTTCTTGTTCTTAGGGGATTGAGTTCTTTTCTTCTTATTTTCTCCCTTTAATTGACTTTTGAATTTTAGATTTAACTTTGCAACTTTATTCAAAAGTTCTTTCATATGATGACTTAAGGGAGATAGATTGAGAACCTTTTTGTTGATAGATTCTTTTATAATTGGTTTAACTTGTTTAACCTTTTTAGAATCTATCTTAGGAGACTCCTTTTTAATTGTTTTAACTTGTTTGATTTTCTTGGAGTCCTTTTTGATATTAAGTGTCTTACCCTTCATAGAGTTTGATCTTACTTCTTTGACTTCAAAGATGGGTTTAGACACATGGCTTCTTCTTAATTTGCACTCAAACCTAAAATGCCCTTCAATGCCACAATAATGACATTTTGATTTGGGCAAGGGAGAATGAGTGCTAGAGAATGAGGACTCACCTTTCACAAAAGTGTTGGTGAATTTAGGGTCATTTGAAATATTCCTATTGTAACCAAGACCCGTCCTATCTCCTTGAGATTTACCCAATCTAAATAATTTTTCAAATTTCTCTTCACCTTGGGTAAATTTGCACTCATACTTTTGTTTATAGCTTTCAAGTTGAGTGACTTGTTTTTTAAGGGTTGAATTCTCATTTTTAACCATTATGAGTTCATTTTCAAATCCCTTATGTTTGTTTAGTTCTTCATTGGCAAGTTTTAACTCAAGTTTTGAGAGTTTGTTAATATTAGATCCAAGTTCCAAGGATTGCAAATTAATTTGATCATTAGACAAGTTTAATTTGGATTTTAAATAGCTAATGTTTTCATCTTGTCTTTTTAAAGTATCTCTTAGATTTAAGTTATCTTTATTATGCTCATCATTATTTGACTTCACATTATTTAGTTCATGTTGAGCATTAGATAAATCTTTCTTAGAGATATTCAACTTGGATTCTAAAGAGTTAAAGTCTTTGTCTTGCCTTTTTAATTGATCTCTTAGTTTTAAGTTTTCCTTATTTAGTTCATCACATCCTATCTTTAATTCATTTAGCTCATCTTGAACATTAGATAGGTTATGTAAAGAGATCATGAACTTAGATTCTACACAATTAATACTTTCTTCTTTCTCTCTAAGTTCATCTTTTGAAGAGACTAATTCCTCATTTAGTCTTTTAGATTCTTCTTCTAATCTTTTATTTTTCTTAACAAGCTTTAGAGACAATGTATACAATTCATCATAAGCTTGGTGAATATCATCTTCATTTTCATCATTTTCTTCTTCTTTTAAGACAATTTGAGATTCATTAATTTGAAGGTTTGAATCTCCAATAGAAGGAAGAAATAGGGATCTAGAAGAATCTACACAAGAATCTATATAACCTAAAGTAGTGGAATCCATTCTAATGGTTTTCTTGACAACACAATACTAGGGTTTAGACTCTAGGTTTTTACACCTAATCAAGAGTTCTAAAAAAAACACTTGATCCTAAAATAGAGCACGAGGCTCTGATACCAATTGAAAGTCCGGGATCCTAACCCTAGAGGGGGGGGGGGGGGTGAATAGGGTGATCTACACTTTATGACTAATTATGACCAATTTTAACTTTAATGAAAACAACTAGTCACAAATGATGATTTACCAAACAAGATGCGGAAGCTAACAAGAGAGATCACCACAAGCATGCAATCATAACACAATGATTTATAGTGGTTCGGCCTCAATGCCTACATCCACTACAGGTTTGTGTTCCAACACCCCACCGGATTTCCACTATTTATGCTTTTCCAAAAGGCTAAGCAATAACCTTTACAATGATGTTTTTCTAGGCTAAACAACAACCTATCAATGTGCTTTTCTAGGCTAAGCAATAACCTTTACAAGATGCTTTTCAAAGGCTAAGCAATAACCTCTACAATGTGCTTTTCTTAGGCTAAGCAATAACCTTTACAATAAATGATTTCTTCTCAAAGAAGTGTCTATACAAACACTCAAAGAGATACAATTTAAGCTCAATACATTTGCCTCTTAAATAGGCTGAAATGAAAGATTAAATCAAGAACAAAACATACACAAACTAATAGCAAAGGTGTGTGCTCAAAGTGTATGAATGTTTACTTCAATCATTTTCTAAAAGAAGCTCACAAATGAATGCTTGATGCATTTGAAAATCTAAGCACTGAAAATGATGATTGAAGTTATAAACCAATCACATGTAGAATTCAAACAACTTGGAAAGATATGTTACACAAGTTGTATGAAGTTTTAAGGTTTAAAAACACATGTAATTTGGATGAGGATGTTTGCAAACCAAACTAAAATTCCAAGGTTATATTGTGGTTGCAAAACATCTCAACTAAGGCTAGAAATCATGCAAATATGAAATTACAAAGATTTGAACATGCATGACTTTAAATGGAATGAAAATCAAAGTTAACTTAAAAGTTATACCTCTTTAAATCTCAAACATTTGATTTCCAAAAAGCCTCTAGCTATCCTAGCTTGTTCCTCTTCTTTAGGCTTCCAAATGGTTCAAAAATTGCATTCCAACAGCCATTAGAAAGAAGGGAAAAGAAAGGAGTTTTATACAAAAAACAGCCCAACGGCTAGTTGGCCCGGTCGACCTCAAGCCCACGCGGTCGACCGGGTCCAACGGTCATATGGCCCAACGGCTATAAGCCCGGTCGACCGGCCCAACTGCGCGGTCGACCGGCCACACAGGATCTGACAGAAAATGGACAGATTTTTAAGACCCTGTTTTCAGTGTGCGCGGTCGACCGGGTGGGAGGTGCGGTCGACCGGCTACACAGGCCTGAGTTGAGTTCAGATGAAATTTTGAAAATTTGTTTTATTGAAAAATGAACTCTTAGCCAATATGACTTATGCATATAAAAAGGATTCTAAAAAAGGAGTTTGTATGCAAAACAAGAACCTCGAATCCAAACTCGATTTTTCACAAACATGCACGAAGAACTTTAGGTTTTCGAAAACACAATTTGAGTTCTAAAAACATGCAGGATGAAGTCTTTGAAAAACAATAGCTTTTTCAAGTCTGAGATCCGGGTTTCAAGGTCCAGACTAAGCTGAACGTGTGTGTGATCAAATGACTGAAAGAGATCGAGCTTTCCATCAAATTAGCAATACAAAAATCCTAACACACCCCCCCAAGGACCTCCCTTCTTCTACCAACATGGCTAAAACGTAGCTTTTCAGCCCGTTTACTTAGCTTTTTATCGGATATAAGACCATCTCTTGGTCTTTGTCCTTTAAAAATCTGAGGTTAAAAAGCCAAGCCAAGAATCCAAGCATCGTGTTCTCATCTGCATGGACGATGGAGGAGCCCATACATGACTCGCGACCGTCGATCTGAACGTGTCCCCACAATCGAATGAGAAGTCAGATTCCTTTTCTTGATTTCCTTTATCTTTTTCTTCTCCTCCCCTCCGCCGTACCCCGAAAGACCCGGGGCGGAGGCAGCGGGAGAGAGGGAAGTAATCGGGTCCATCAAAGGGACAAGTTCAGGCAAAATTGTGGTTTTCTACAGAAACCCTGAGTTGAGTTCTGGACTTTTACCGGGGGCCACAATACCCTTTTACCGGCGGCCAGACCTTAATTTTACCGGCGGCCACAATGCACTTTTACTGGCGGCCTTGGCCCCCGCTATAGGCACTTTCCTTTTTTATGTGGCTATCCGAGTTTGTTCATCATGAGATGATGGATGGCTTCTTAACCCAAGTCTCTATTGCATATGAATTGTTAACTTGCGGGTGTTCTTGTCCTCTCCGTATGGCCCTCAAGTTTTTTTTTTTACTTTCTTTTTATGGTTATTGGTTTATTTTGGGCAAGTTGTAAAGGGCATCATGGTTTCGTTGGTTCCTCGTGAAAGGGCAAGGCATGGTGAATTTCCCTACAACTCCTTTTAATTTCCACGTTTAGATTACCATGTAAGTCTCATTATCGAGGCATAGGAATTTATGTAATTTTTCTAAATTAGTAAGTTTTGGCGATGTCTGAGACGGAGAAGGAAAGTAAAGTTGGACTCCTAATCAAAGAGTTTGAAGATTACCAAAAGCGTTTTGGAGATGCCTAAAGAGTTTGAGAAATCCCAAAGTTTTGGAAAGTCTAGAAGTCCAAGAAGTCTATTCCGCTTGGGCCATGTGGAGGAGATGACTAGTTTCTATTTTTGCACTTTCTATTTGTGAATGTTTCCAAATTTGATCCGAATATAGCAATTTCCAAAATTGGTCAAATCCAACTAATTTTTTCGAAAGAGTTCTAATTAGTGTTGGTGGACCCATGAGATGGAGCCATTGGTACCACTAGTCTAAGAAACTGGACTTTCTTTAAAATGACTTGACTTGGAACCAATCATTGGTCATATCATGAGATGATTTGATGTCTATATTTCTGGGCCCATATACCTACAAGGAAATCCTCAATTCTAAAATATTAAGTGGGAGCGGGGCATTTATATTTAGAAATCCCCATGGTTTTCCACCATAGGTCCATTGTAAGGAAAGTATTAGCCTCGCGCCATCTTGAGAATGGTCGTTCCCCACAGAGGGCTTTTATTTGTCTGATTGTTAGATATGGATCTCCTATGGATAGTGTTGGTGAGACGGGACGGGGGCCCACTCCCCAAGGAGGAGCTGCCCACAATGGTTATTATGCAATGCTAGTTGGTGGGTCACACTTAACTAAAATAATGATGTAGTATCCCCAAGGATTTGCCTCATGTATTTTAGAAACTGAAGATAATCGGGAGTCATACATTATTTGGTATGAGATACCTAGATTATAATGAATGATGGGGATCATGCATAGTTAGTCTTAATCTTAATTTTTACCAACTTTGATTCTCACCAATCCAGGTGGTATTCACACTCCCCAAGGAGGCATACCCCAGGGGATTGGATTCCGATGTATTCTGAATTTAGTGGTTATGAGGATTCCTATATAAATTTGATAGAATACTAAACCCTAATGTCATCTATATTCTTTAATTGAATGTATGATTATGTGCTACAATTTTTTAAGCTTGAATTCAAATATTTTCAATCCACTTGCGACCATCCTCAACCAGAATAAGTTGGTGGGATCCAACTATGATGACTGGAAACGAAACCTGGATATTATCCTGACTACTTTAGGATATAAATATGTCCTTACCAAACCCTCCCTTGATGGGCCAGGGCCGGATGCATCACAGGAAGAAAAGGAACTTTACACCAAATGGGCCAAAGACGATGAGATTGCCAGATGTTACATTCAGGCATCCATGTCTAGTGTTTTACAACACAAACATCAATCCTATAAGACTGCATATGATATTATATCAAACTTAAATGAGATGTTTGCCGAACAGGGCAGGTCTGCCAGGCAGGCTGCTATGAGGGTGCTTACAAGCACCAAGATGGCTGAAGGCACACCAGTACAGGACCACATGTTGAAAATGATGGACTCATTGAATGAGTTAGATGTTCTGGGAGTTGCGATTGATGTAAAATCGCAGATTGACATAATCCTTGAGTCACTGCCAGAGTCATTTAACAATTTCAAGGTCAATGATAATATGTATAAGATGAACTTGACTCTAGCTGAGCTGTCTAGCCAGTTGGATGTGACTGAAGGGATTATGAAGAAGAAGCCAACTGCCCTGATGTCAGAAAAGTCAGTTGCCAAGTCCAAGCCGAAAGGCAAAGGTGGAAAGGGAAGAAGAAATCAATTCCGAAGGGTCCTAAGGTGGAGAATGGTCCTAATGGTAGTGTGGCCAAGGCTAAGGGTTTAGGGACAAAAGGAAAGTGTTTCCATTGTGGTATGACAGGACATTGGAAAATGAGTTGTTCGGATTATCTGTTTAAGAAGAAAACCTCAGGTATGATTGAGTCACTTATTTCTGAAGTTATTTTTGCAACTGGTACTTAAGAATCCTGGTGTGTTAACTCCAGTGCAACTGATCACATATGTAATACGTTGCAGAGGTTCAGGGAAACCAGGAGGCTTAGTGAAGGAGAAATCATTGCCAACCTAGGATCTGATGCTAAGGCGGAGGCTGTTTCAGTGGGAGTTATTACTTTATATTTTTCAGATAATAAATTGGTTTTGTTAGATACATTATATGTATCGTCTTTACAGCGGAATTTAATTTCAGTTTCTAGTTTGGTGAATAAAAGTTGTTCTATTACTTTTGGTACTGAAGTTGTTATAAAGAGGAACAATACTTTTTTATATTCTAGCAAGGTAACCAATGGGCTTTATTTGTTGACTCCCACGATGTATGAAGTACATGATACTGAAACAATTAATAGACCATCATTAAAGAAGAAGTCACATTCATCGAATCCAATAAAACTTTGGCACTTGAGGCTAGGTCATATAAACCTAAATAGGATTGACAGGCTAGTGAAAGATGGTATCTTGCCTTCATTGGTGGTAGAACCAATGCCTGTTTGCTAGTCCTATCTGGAAGGCAAAATGACCAACAGACCATTTTCATCCAAGGGTAATAGGGCCAAAGATTTATTGGAATTAGCGCATACTGATGTGTGTGGACCCATAAATATCAGAGCCAGATGAGGATATGAGTACTTCATCACTATCGCAGATGATTACTCAAGATGTGGATACGTATACCTTATGCATTGCAAGCCCGAGGCCTTTGAAAAGTTCAAAGAGTTTCGAGCGGAAGCGGAAAAGCAATTAGGTAAGAGTATCAAGACTCTTCGATTAGATCGAGGAGGAGAGTATCTCTCTACTGAATTTATGGGATACTTATCAGAGAATGAGATTCAATCCTAGTTGTCTGCTCTTGAAACGCCTTAACAGAATGGAGTAACAGAAAGAAGGAACCAAACTCTTTTAGATATGATTAGGTCTATGCTGAGTTTCTCAGGATTACCTATATCATTTTGGGGATATGCCTTGGGTACTATGATGTACATACTAAACTTCATACCATCTAAGTTTGTACCTTAGACTCCTCGAGAGTTATGGTACGGGCGAAAGCCTAGTATACAACATTTACACATTTGGGGTTGTCCGGCATACTTGCTGAAGGTCAAGATGGATAAGCTGGAATCGAAGTCGGAAGTATGCACGTTTGTAGGATATCCTAAAGGAACTAAATGTTGGTTATTCTATAATCCCAGAGAGCAGAAAGTGATGGTCAGCACCAATGCGGTCTTTCTGGAGGAAGATTATATGATTGACCAGAAATCTTTAGAAAAGGTGATCTTGGAAGAGATTTAAGAGCAATCAATTCCAAATCCAAGTATGACCAAACTTGAGGAAGAACCACCCTTACCAGACCCAGTAGTTACACCAGAACCCTGTCATAGTGGGATGATTATCAGACCCCCTGACAGGTTTTCGTTCTTGGGAGAGTCTTATGAGGCAGTCCCGGAAGAACAGAAGTATGATCCCTGTAACTATGATGAAGCAATTAATGACATAGATTCGGGACGTTGGTAATATGCTATGAAAGCTGAGATGGAGTCTATGTACTCCAATCAGGTCTGGACACTTGTGGGCTTGCCTGCTAATATTAAACCTATTGGGTGCAAGTGGGCCTACAAGAGAAAATGAGGACCAAATGGAAGAGTGGAGACCTTTAAGGCTAGGCTTGTTGCAAAAGGGTATACTCAGAAAGAGGGTATTGATTATGAGGAAACCTTCTCGCCAGTAGCCATGTTTAAGTCCATCTGGATACTCTTATCCATTACAGCTCATCTCGATTACGAGATTTGGCAAATGGATGTCAAGACAGCGTTTCTCAACGGCCATCTTGAGGAAGACATTTATATGGTGCTGCCAGACGGTTTTGTAGCTAAAAACCAAGAGCAAAGAGTTTGCAAGCTACAGAAGTCTATTTATGGACTAAAGCAGGCATCCCGAAGCTGGAACATCCATTTTCACCAGGCAATCAAATCATTTGGTTGCGTCAAAATCCGGATGAGTCACGTGTGTACATGAAAAGTGAAGGTGACAAGGTAGTTTTTCTGGTTTTATATGTTGACGTCATCCTTCTCCTCGGGAAAGACATAGGAATGTTGTCAACAGTGAAAGTTTGGTTGGCTAAGACTTTTGATATGAAGGACTTAGGAGAAGCTAGTTACATCCTAGGGATCAAACTCCATCGAGACCGAAAAAATACGATGACTAGCTTATCCTTAGCTGAATACATAGATAAGGTACCAGTACGGTTTGCTATGCAAAACTCCAAGAAGGGCATTATACCTTTCAGGCATGGAGTGCGCCTTTCCAAGGACCAGTGTCCTAAGACACTTGAGGAAAAGGAGCAGATGAGGTCGATACAATACGCTTCGGCTGTTGGTAGCCTCATGTATGCTATGCTATGTAATAGACCAAATATCTCTCATGCAGTGGGCCTAGTTAGCAGATATCAGATTAATCCAGGACCTGAATATTGGACTGCTGTAAAGTGTATTCTCAAATACTTAAGAAGGACTAGAGATTACATGTTAATTTATGGCAGTGATTAGTTAATTCTAGTCAGATACATAGATTCTGACTTCATGTCAGATAAGGATTCCAAGAAATCCACCTCTAGTTATGTTTTTATGCTTCTTGGCGGAGCTATTAGCTGGACGAGAATTAAACAGGAACGTACCGTTGATTTCACCTCGGAGGCTGAATACGTAGCGGCTTGTGAAGCAGCTAAGGAAGCAGTATGGCTCAAGAGATTCCTTATGGAACTTGGGGTAGTACCTTTGGTACGATAGACACTCACAGTTTACTATGACAACAGTGGGGCAATCACTCAGTCCAAGGAACCCAGGAGCCATAAAAGCCAAAAGCATGTACAGAGGAAGTATCATTTGGTCAGAGAGATTGTGCAGAGAGGCGATATTCCTATTACCAAGATAGCTTCTATGGACAATCTGGCAGATCTCTTTACTAAGCATTTTACTACCAAAGTCTTTGAGCAGCATGTAGACTGGATGGGCATGAGATGCAACCCTGACTGGCATTGAGCCCAAGTGGGAGATTGTTAGTTTGTATGGTCTCAATCGATCAGATGATGTAATAAGTTGATTAATTTCTTTATTTATCAATAAAGTCATGCTTTCTTTTCATGAGATGAATGGTGTTTTATTGTTTAATGCAAATAACCAACACATATAACATAATGGTTTATGAGATAAACCAGGTCCCATTAGTAAATTAGATGTGATATATGTGTTTGGTTGAGATCCACATACGGGAGACATGTGTCACAAATCTTATACTTAAATATCTTCACAACCAGTGATGAGACTGGGCATCTCATCTGCTAAGGTTGCATGACTTTGATCACTATGATATAATATGATTTGTCTCTATCATCATAATGTAAGATTCTAGATCATGGTGCTGGTACATTGGATGTATTGAAGGACCATAAGAAGCGCCTTATGGAACACTATCTCAATTTTAAAGTCTGCTATCATAATTCCCTAGCACTAGGCTCTCAATCCTGAGACATTGATTAACTCAAGATTTTGTTTATTCATTTGCTTTGAGTCACCAATGAGTGAGGCTAGTTGTTGGTCAACACCTCGGTGTCTTGGGTACGTGATAGTAGAACTGTGGGAACATTTAATGGTCAAGATGAAATCTATCTATATTATTCCCTTGTGCCAATTAATGGATTTATTATTAGTAAGTGAGCACTCATCTCAATTAAGAGTTAATTGGATGATACTGATGATCACTGTGATTAATTGGGTCTCAAGGATTATAAGATGTGGATCTAAGAATGGAAGGGACATGTTTAATCCAATTGATCCATGGATATTGATAGAGGGGTCTATTTATGGTAATTGGGAAGGTTATGGTCTTCTTTATAATTTATTCCTATGACTCGAGTGCAATTGCATTTATATAGTGGTATTATTTGTAATTAATGGTGAGCCTGGATTGCGCATGAGATGTGGGGTTGCGGTGTCCCAGTTGGAGCCAACTTTCTATGGAATCCCTAGTAGTCCCCACAATAGCCCAAGTTATTAGAAAGTTACTATTTCTATTTGAAGTGAGACTGCTAATAGTGGTAATAGTAGGTTACTAATTGTTGTGGAAGTGAAACTTCTATAATAATTAGAAAGGAGAAAGTTACCAATTCTTAATGGAAGTATGACTTCCATTTTAATTAGTAGAGAAAGAGGAGTTGCTTAAAGGCTATAAAAGGAGGAGCTGTGAGGTTGGACGTCCAACATTGGATTACACGCCCAACCCCTAAAAAGCGTGCAAGAGTTGCACTACTTTTTCCATATCTCTATTCTAGTCCTCTTATAATTCCTTTAGGGCTTCTAGTTGGCTTTCTCTTGTAGATCCAATTTTTTCTTGAAAAAAGAGATCTGATAGCTGGTCATAGCGTGGAAGATAGCAAGGTCTTAGAGATCCTAATTTGCTTCAAGAAGAGTTCTTGTTCAAGCTTATTGTCTTCTTCTCCATTAGAGCACAATTGAGCTCCAAAGGTATAATCTATTTCATTGGATATTGTGGATTTTTGGTTGCTTGTTTATTGTTGATTTCTATCTTCTAGATAGAGCTTATTGTTGTACATGATTGATGAGATGGAGGGATTGCATCCTGGATGTGCTTTATGGCCTTATGGGTACTTGATCCTTGAGTCAAGTGGGTCAAAAAGTTTTGAAAACCTATCCACGAGGCCCACCTACTTCCAACATTTTTATCATTAGTGAGTGCGCACCCATATCAATTAAGAGTTAATTGGACGGTACTGATGATTACTATGATTAAATTAGTCACAAAGATAGTAAGAGATGGACCCAATTTGGTTGGACAAATTTATTCCTATAGATCGATGGATATAATTGATGGAGGGGCCTACTTGTAGTAATTGGAAAGTTTAGGGTCTTCATGTAATTATTCATAAGAATGGAGTGCAATTGCATTTAATTAGTGAACTTATTTTCAATTAACTGTGGGTCTGGAGTTCACATGAGATGTGGGGTCCAAATTCCGAGTTGGAGCCAGATTCTAAGGAATCCCTAGTGGTCCTCATGCTAGCCCTAATAAGAGAATGTTACGAATCTCATTAGAACTATTAAGGAAAGGAGGAGTATAATACTTACTAAGAATGGAAGTAAGACTTCTAATTTTACTCTAAGAGGAGGTGTGCCATAAACTATAAATAAGAGGTGAGGGCCAGAGATCTTTACACAACAATCATCTCTCAAATTCCTGTCTCTCTCTTCCTCCTCTCTCTCCTATGGTTTCCTACTAGAGATCTAGGGTTTTCTTCTACTTGGACCCACCATTATCCTTTGGAAGTCCTCTAAGAGGGTCATAGTGTGGAAGAACACAAAGGCAAGGGAGATCAAAGGTTGCGAAAAGAGTATTTTCATAGAGATCAAATTTTCTATTAGAGTACAACCAAGCTCCAAAGGTATAGATCTATTATCTATTTAAATTAGTAGATTAAGTTATGCTTATTGTTTCTTGATCTATCTTCTTGATGGATGTTTGATCTTAATGCATGAGATTAGGGTTTTATAGATCTTGGACTTAGGTTCTTGGCCTTATGGATATTTGATCCCTATATCAAGTGGGTCAAAAGTTTTGAATACTTATCCACGAGGCCCACCTACTTCCAATGCCACATTGACTCAATTCCAGTCAGGATCACATCTCACACCCATCCTATTCACATGCTGCTCAAAGACTTTGGTAGTCAGGGGCTTAGTAAAGGGATTTGCAAGATTATCTGCATATGCAATCTTGATGATAGCAATGTCACCCCTCTACACATCTTTTTGACTAGATGATGCGTCCCCTCTACGTGTTTTTGGCTTTTATGACATCTTGGTCCTTGGATTGAGCGACTACTCCGCTACTATAAAAGAAGACTGTAAGCGGTTGTCGTGTCAATGGTACCACCCCAACTTTAAAATGCGACCTCTTGAGTCACACTAATTCCTTAGCTGCTTCACAGTCCGCTGCATACTCAACTTCCGAGGTGGAATTAGCAATATATAGTCTTAACACTCCTCCAGCTAATGGCTTCCCCACTAAGTATAAACACGTACTCAGAGGTAAAATTCCTCGAATCCTTATCTGACATGGAGTCAGAATTTGTGTACCGGACTGGACTCAACTCATTGTTGACGTAAATCAACATGTAGGCTCTAGTCATTCTCAAGTACTTAAGAATACATTTTACAATGGTCCAATGATTAAGACCTAGGTTTGATTGATATCTGCTGATTAGGCCCATTGCATGACAAAAATCTCGTCTAGTACATAGCATAACATACATGAGGCTACTAACAAGTGAAGCAGATGGTACCACCTTCATCTGTTCCCTTTCCTCGGGTCTCTTAGGTCATTGATCCCTAGGAAGGTGCACTCCATGCCTAAAAGGTGTAATACCTTTCTTGGAGTTATGCATAGCAGATTGTACCAACACCTTATCTATGTAAGAAGCTTATATACGCCCAGCATCTGATTTTTCTGATCTCGAAAAAGTTTGATTCCTATTATCTAATTGGCTTCTTCCAAATCCTTCATATCAAACGTCTGAGCCAACCAAACTTTAACCCTCCCAATGAGAAGGATGTCGTCGACATATAAAACAAGAAAAACTACCCTGCCTCCTTCACCTTTCATGTACACACATGACTCAATCAGATTTTTGCTAAAACCAAACGATATGATTGCCCGGTCAAAACGGATATTCCAACTCCAAGACGCCTGGTTCAGTCCATAAATAGACTTTTGCTATTTGCAAACTCTTTGCTCTTGGCCCTTAGCTACAAAATCATCTGGTTACATTAAATAGATGTCTTCCCCAAAATGGCCATTAAGAAATGTCGTCTTGACATCCATTTGTCAAACTTCATAATCGAGATGCGCGGCAATGGATAAGAGTATCCAAATGGACTTGAGCATGGCTACCGGCGAAAAAGTCTCTTCATGATTGATACCCACTTTCTGAGTATACCCTTTTGCAACAAGCCTGGCCTTTAAGGTGTCTTCTACTCTTCTATCCGGTCATCCTTTCCAATGTAGACCCACTTGCACCTAATAGGTTTAATATTGGCAGGCAAGTCCACAAGCATCCTTTCTATTTAATATTGTCATCATTTCAGCTTTTTTAGCCTCTTGCCAATGTCCCGAATCCTTGTCACTCATAGACAAACCTCTCCAATTTTACGAAAATTACCTCTTCGAGAAGAAACTCTGCCCATATATTTTTTCATCCTCTCCAATTCTCAAAAGAATTTCTCTGTAGGGTCTAACATAAGTATAGTGGCTTTACCGAGCCTTTAACTACATCAAAATCCCCAAGCTTCTTTGGAATTTGTTTCTTTTCCAAGTTTATGGATGTCCGTGACATTTAAAATGATTGTAAGTGCCTAAAATAATACGGACTTAAGATGATGGATTATGGAATCTCTATGAAGTTTGTTTGGGAAGATCGGATGCCTGAAAACTTGAAAGGGAAAAGGAAACAAAGGTCAGAGACCCTGGATACTGTTAGCCGAAGGCTCTCCGATGCCTGAGTTAGTGCAGTCACTAGACAAAGGATAAAGAGGAAAGGAGTTTTGGGTATGAGTATGTATGATTATGTGTAGGAGAATCCGCTTACCTTCTTTGGACTTGCTCCTTGTATTTATAGGCCAAGAATTGGCTTTTAGAGGTAGGGTCCTATCAGACCCTACCCTGGTAGCTAGGGGCTGAAGCTCCAATGGATGGCCTTACCCTGGTGCAGATTTGGGGCAGAGATCCCATCGAACGACATTTCCGAAATAGCTCAGTGGGGGTAGCTGGGTGTCGTCTCATTGAAACATACCCTGGCGCAGATCCTGCTCCTACAGGGATCGTATGCATGGGATGAGGGTAACTCCTTATCATCATTCGAAGATTGTCCAATCTATCAGTACTTATCTCGGTCGACCGACCCAAGCTGGTACTCCTTCCGAGCTGGTATAATACCGAACTGATACTGCTACCGAGCCAGTACTTAATGTGGAAGCATGCTGGCACCATTGCCGAGATACCTGTTGTCAAGACATACTTAACTGGTATTTTTACCAAAACCAAGATAATCTAGGTATTAGGAAGATCCCCACACAATTGCCCCCTAGCTTCTGACTTCTTAAAGTTCTCTAACTCTTTGAGGTCGGAACCATTGTGAAGGAAAAAATTCGAATCGGGACTATTGTTGAGACCAAGATATGCCTAGTTGGTACTTTTACCGAAGCTAGCACAATCCTGCTACGGTGTATAGATGTCCGTACTGGCACTGTTGCCGAGATGCGTCTTGCCGAGGCCAAGATATGCCTAACTGGTACCTTTACCGAAGCTAGCACGATCTTGCTATGGTGTACAAATGTCTGCACCGGCACTGTTGCCAAGATGCGTCTTGCTGAGGCCAAGATATGCCTAGCTGGTACCTTTCCGAAACTAGCACGATCCTGCAACGGTGTATAGATGTCTGCACTGGCACCGTTCACGAGATGCGTCTTGGTTGCTGACGTCTGATGTTAATCATTACGCCACTTCTCCTGCCCGAGGTAATAAATGGTGCACCTTGGCTGGTGCAGAAAAACTGGCTAACGGCTCCACGTGTCACCTCCTGGTGGGTGGTGTCATTGTTTCGAAGAGACGTGCTCATTCCTCGAGGTGACGCTTCGTACGCGTGCCTTCGAATTTCAAAAGGGGCGCCTTTTCCATTATAAATAAAGGCTCCTCTCTTTCGCTCTTCTATTTGCATTTTAGAGAAGAAGAGAGATTTTTAGCAGAGAAGTGGTTTTTTTGCGCCGAGTCTGAAATCTGAGTCCGATCATCTTCGAATCTGGTGCGTTTCTGATTTCGTAAGTTCTCCTTCTTCGTTATGTTTCTTTTAGGGCTTCCTGCTCCCCCTTCTTTTTCCCTTTTCCTTCTTCTAGTTTCCCCTGCCCTAGGGATGGGTATTTTCAATCACTGGCTGGAAACCCCATAGTGTCCAGATTAGGTTAGGCAACCCTGAGGATCTCTTCGTTGGTCGCACTTTTTATGACGGCTGGATGCCGTTCCTGCTGGCCACCATGATCGAAGGCAGGGTTCGATTCCCCTTCATCCCCTTCTTAAGGCGTGCCTTTAGAAGTGGCATATGTCCCCCTACCAGTTGATGCCTAATGGCTTCAAGATCATAATGGGTGTCGCCGAGCTGAATAGAATCCTTGGCATTAACCTCCCAGGTGATCACAATTATTACCTCCGAACTAAGCCGAAGCGGAGAAGTTTTGTTTTTGACTTGGAAGACAACAATAAGTATGCCAGGGACGATCGCATCTTGGTCTCGGGCAACTGGGAATTTGGGGAGGCTGAGAACGGTGTGGAAAGGTCATATAGGGTTCCGCGTCGCTTCAGGACTCGTCCGAGTAAATATTGCTTCCTTTCAATTCCTTTTTGTAATTTCCTTTCTCATGTTCTAACCGAGCTGACACTCTTTTTGTTTGTCGTTCAGAAGTTCGTGAGAGAAAAGAGAAACCCGGCGAGCTGGCTCGATCAAAAACAAGGATTGGCTCAGGAAACTTTACCGCTACCAGGGCCATTCAAACTGAGCTGCCTGGTCCCTTCTGAACTACGAGCCCAGGTACCGATGCTTTATAAGAGGAGGACCGAAGAACCTGAGGTAGAGGGAAGTCAACAGGCCGAAGCAGAAGGGGAAAGAGCAGAATCGGAGGAGGGCACGATCGTCACTGAGCACCGAATTGCTTCAGGTGCCGAGGCCACTATCTCTAGGTCAGAATTGGAGGCTACTGGGTTTACCGGAACCAGTGTAGTAGTAGGACTCGAGAGCTCCACAAGGCTGAGAATGACGGCGCCAAGTGGTTCGTTCTTCAAGCTCCCCATCTTCTTCTTCGAGACCTTCCCCTAGCCCAGAGGAGGACAAAGACATGCAATGGGGTCAACCTCCAGTGGTGCTCAAGGACTTGAGGGCTCGGGAGCTTGGAAGCCGACGTCGTCGAGCCCCATCGACTCCTTCGACCTCCGGGACTGCCGATGCTCCCGCTCCCACGTCTGCCCCTGTCCAGTCTACAAGTTTGGAAGTTCTGCAGGATCACGACGAAATCATGCAGGAGGGGACTTGGGTGGAGAAGAGGCCCAGGACCGAGGGACCAGTTGAGTAGGACGCTGGTCCCGACGTGGCTCCCAATCTCTCGTTCTGATCCCTGGAGACCGAGCATTCAGCTGGAGCCCGGTAGGCCTCTATCGATGGAAGATCACGTCCAAGGGAATCCTAAGGTCATCGCTGCGCTCAGCCAGGCTTGCTCCCTGCCACGAGACATGGGGAGGCACAGGGAGGCAGACGACGTGACGTTGCTGGTGTCGTCGATGCAGTCGACCATCTCGGTGAGTTTTTTAGCTTTCCACATATTTTACCAAGTAATTGATCTAGGTTCTTGCTCTCTGACGCCTGTTTCTCGTGCAGATACTGTAGAAAAGCCAGATATTGGTGGAGAGGCTCCATCAACGCAATGCCGAGCTCCTGAGGATGGAGGCTGAAAAGAAGGCCCTCAAGGCGGCCTTCGGGGTGAGCAGCCAAAAGGCTGAGGAGCAAGAGGAGAGGATCCAAGGCCTTGTGGCCGAGCTTAATGCCTCGAAGGCTGAGACCAAGGTGGAAAGGAAGAGGTCTGCCTAGCTGGAGAAGAAAAGAGATGAATTCGAAACCAGACTCCAGTCGGAGACCGATAAAGCTTTCTCTGAAGGGGTGGCGATGGCGACGACTTCCTATGAGGCTCAAGTCCTTGAAGCGAGGGATGAGGCATGGGTGCTTGGATGGTTGGCGGCACCGAAAGAAGCGGGTGTTTCCGAGGACCACTCTGCTTATAAAAATCCAGCGAAAGTTCCCAGAGTATCAGACCCCGACCCAGGTTTAGTATAAGTTATTGTTATTTTAATTGTGATTAGTCTTTAAGCGGGATTAGGGGACGATTAGCTTGAGTTTTTAGTTGGATTAGAATTTTTGAATAGCTTTGGGGGATTTGGAGAGCGTAGTGCTCGGTTTGAACGGGCCCGGGGTGACCCGTAAGACGCGTGTTAGTGTGGGAATTGGAGTTATTGGATTTATTTGATTTTTGGAAAATATGGATTTCGACATTTTTGGATTTGTTATTTTGATTCCAACAACTTTCCTATTTGTTCCGTTTGCATTCGAACCTCAGAAATCGCGTTTTTCGAGAAAAAAGGACAAAACAGTCTTTTCACACCCAAATCTGTGCATAAATTTCAAAATTTGAAAACCATGAGGAAAATATACTTTTTGAAAACTAGATTTTTCAACGATCATTTTTCCCTTCTTCGTCAACTTCATTCGGAACCTCTAAATGATAGACCCAGCTATGTGAAGTTTTCAGGGCCATTGGGGCCCACAACCCATTTAAATGAGTCAAAACCCACGTTGGGTCTTTCTTCCTCTTCATTCATTCAGTTTTTCCTGCAACAACTCAAGAGAGCTTCCTCTCTTTTCTCTCATCTCCCCTCCTTTGCATGTCTTGCAAATGAACCCAAATTGGTAAACAAATTTCACCACTCTCTTCTCCTCACCTCTAGCTTGCCATTGATACAAGTTTTAAGGGATTTTGGCTGAGTTCATCATCTTCTCCAAGCTCTTCTTCTTGTCTAAAGTTCTTCAAAGGTTAGCAATGGCTTCCTTCTTGAAATTTTGGATTTTCTAGACCCTTTAGGATGGTTTTATCATACATGCAAGAGCCTTCATGAAAAGCTTCCTTGATTTTTAGTGTTCTTCTTTGGATTCTTTTGTGTAGATTGGAGTTGCTGAGTTTGAGAGTTTCTTAGAGTGATTTGGTGACCAATTTGTTCCAGGCAAGTGAATAATTGGATTGTGTATACATGGTGTAGAAATTCATCTTTTCTAAGAGTTCTTTTGATTTGAATTTTTTTAAGCTTTGAAGTGGGTAGTTACGTATGATTTTGTGCAGGAAAATGGTTTAGTGTTGGCTCATCCCAATTTGGATTTTGTTGCTTGAGATTTCAGTTTTGTTTAGAAAGGATAAATTCTGTGTTTATCTAATTGAATTCTGAAATTCTGTTTTCTTTCTTGTTTTTGATATATGCTTGGGATGATGTGATGATGATAGTGGTTGAATGAGGATGCTTGGAAGCATCTTGAATTCAGTTTTTGATTGAGTTATGAATACAGGAAGGAAGGGAGAGTTCTGATATGGGAAGAAGGAAGATTTTGAAACAAAAGGAGGAGAGAGACAGTCAGCTAAGCTGACTGTCCACGGGCTGGACAGAAGCCCAGCCCGCTCGAGCGAGCCTGGGCCCACTCGAGCGGGCCTGGCTTCTGCCACAGCCCGCTCGAGCGAACTGGGCCCGCTCGAGCTGGGCCTGGGTCAGGGCCTGGGTCAATTCCTGCATTGTTTCTTGGGCTGTTTAGGCTAGTTTTGAGCCTAGTTTTGAGCCCGGTTCGAGTATGAAAATTTCCTAATGACTTATTAAGTATCGGGAATTAAGAATTTGGGCCCGAATCATTTTTATTTGAATCAAACCATAGAGAAAGAGTGGAAAAGAAGTAAACTTACCCGGGAATTTTCTATCTTAATATACACTTTATGCCCTCAATTGTCGGTGACCTTCAGAGACACCAACTTCTTCACTCATAAACCGACATAGAGACAATAAGTGTGTATTGAGATGACCTCGGTAAGCCCATCAAACATTGTCAATCATCCAAATCACCTCATTCCAAGTTAGAGAAAGTTTATATTTACTTATAAATTCGTTTGAAACAAAGTTGGTTAATTTGTCATGTTTGAAAAACAATAAAAAGGCTACTCATCTGATTTGTTATGAATTTTTCTGTTTATTTTGATAAAGAGTAGTCCTTTTATCCGGTTTGAATTGTGTTCAATGGTTTGAATTGTATCGTTTTGGATTTGAATCTCGAGGCAAGATGGGGCCAGAGCTTTGTAGTGCGAGCCCATGAGCCAAGGAGAACTTGACTTGTATCGGTTCAGGTTTTGAAATGTAAAGGCACCACTAAGCTTAGGTTACCTTGTTGGGCTGATCACCCAGCTTGGAATCTTTAAAATTATTTGCCAACTGCAGTTTGGATTCTGTCTGTTTGTCCGGCCATGGCAACGGTTCTGTCTGTTCCCGGTCCCACGAGTAGTGGCAACGGTTCTGTTTTCCGGTCCCACGAGTAGTGGCAACGGTTCTGATTTCCGTCCCACTTTATGTGGCAACGGCTCTGTTTGTTCCGGTCCCACGAGTAGTGGCCACGGTTTCTATTTGCTCTTGTTACTTCGGTAATAGGAGAATTTAGCTAAATGTGGTTTGCCAATATTTTGAATATTTGTCAGTTAGCTTGAGATAGTTAAATCTATTTGCACTGAAATACTTCATTTGATTTATTCCTTATATATGATTTGTTTTTACCAGTATCCTTATGATTTTAAACATGATGTTCATAACTTGTATATCAGATCTGTTTTATTCACCTGCCAGACCGTCGTGTCTGATACTTCTCTTGTTTGGTGTCAGATGTTGGACCCGCAGCCTTTGAGGCGGAGTATACGCAGGAGGCAGTAGGGCCTCAGGTGGAGCTCGAGTGGCAACCAAATGATGTCATGTAGACGTCACGTTTGGTTTGGAGCATCGATAACATCTTTTGGGAAAGTGACAGTTATTTTTGGGAATTTTGTTTATAGCCTTTGTTGGCTTTATCAGGGTTGTATAATTTAAACTACTTTTGTCCTCTCAACTGTAATTAACCTTGGTTATGCTATGTATATATTTCTCTTTTGATATCGAACTTGTACATTCATCTTGTGTTAAATAGAGTTTTATTTTGCTACATGCTTCCGCATAACATTATTTTGATGTGAAATTGATTCTTTGGTTGTGATGGATCGTCCGGGATCCTCACCGCGGAATCCTGTGGGGAAATAATTAGCGCGTGCGGGCGAAATTTTCTAGTCCGTCGCGCCGCGACCCCCGGATTAAGGACTTGACTATCAGGGCCTCGGTCCGGAGGCGTGACACAGAGTCAGAATCAAGCCCCGCCCCTTCTTCCTCTGAGGTTCCTCCCGAGGCTGTTGTGAATGAGGACATTCCACCTTCAACCGATACTGGCGATGCCTGATGTAGTTTTGTTTTTCTTTTTGATTTAGGGTTGTACCACCTTCTGATGTAAATGAGAACGTTGTACTACCTTCTTTTTTATGAATACAATTTTTCTTTCATGCTTGCTTCCGAACATTTCTCTATGTGCCTGAATTCGGTTCCTTAACCGAGCTCCTTACATGTTCATGAAACTGATTTCGCTTAAGTTGATGGACCCGATTCTTCCCTCTCTCCCGCTGCCTCCGCCCCGGGTCTTTCGGGGTACGGCGGAGGGGAGGAGAAGAAAAGATAAAGGGTAACAACATTTTTCTTTTTTTTGTATGATGGACCCGATTCCTTCCCTCTCTCCCGCTGCCTCCGCCCCGGGTCTTTCGGGGTGCGGCGGAGGGGAGGAGAAGAAAAAGGTAAAGGGTTTCAACATCTTTTTTTTTGTACGGGTATGCCAATTTTGCTTTTCTACTTGGAATTTAGAAACGGTGATCAGAAGATCCACCTTCACAAGTAGAAAGGGGAAATGAAACTTTTTCTAGTTTTCCATTGCACACATATTTTAAGAAAAGAGACAGGGTTTTTTTTTTGAATGCCGTGAAAGGCGATTTCATTTGTTGCCGTGAAAGGCGATTTTGCCGTAAAAGGCGATTTACAAGTCTCATCCATTATGAAAGACAAGAATTGTGATTTTTGTCTCTAAAAAAAATAAAGTACAATAGAAATCAAGAAAAGGAATCTGACTTCTCATTCGATTGTGGGGACACGTTCAGATCGACGGTCGCGAGTCATGTATGGACTCCTCCATCGTCCATGCAGATGAGAACACGATGCTTGGATTCTTGGCTCGGCTTTCTAACCTCAGATTTTTAAAGGACAAAGACCAAGAGAAGGTCTTATATCCGATAAAAAGCTAAGTAAACGGGCTGAAAAGCCACGTTTTAGCCATGTTGGTAGAAGAAGGGAGGTCCTTGGGGGGGTGGCCCCCCAAGGGTGCTTCAATCACCTTGTAGTTGCTCTTGCAGCAGAGTTTCTTTTCTTCAAATTGGCAGAGGTTCTTCTGATTTCTCTGGATTTTCCGGGATTTTCCGAGCAATTTCTCTCTCTGGCCTTCTCCTTGGAAAAGCCCTCCTATTTATAGGCTTTTGGTGGCCATTAGGAGGGTTTATGAGCATTTAATACATTAATGCTCATAATGGGAGGAGTTACAAGTTTTAAATGATTTGTTTTGTAACTCCTTTTTCCTTGAATTTGATTTGGTCGATGGAGATTAATGAGCCTTTGATTGCATTTAATCTCCATCATGGGAGGAGTTTCGTGGCTTTAGTGCCATAAATCATTGGATTTGTAACTCCCATTTGCTTGCTTTTGATTGGGCCGTTCAAAATAGTGAGTTAATGACCGCATTAACTTGTCATAAAATGGGTCATTTATTCTCATTAATTGGCCGCCAAG
>QPKB01000547.1:0-27065 GCA_003546025.1 Camphora micrantha
AACTTTTCATCTAAGGATTGCAGCTTGGACATATTCAGTGAGAGGTCCCTAGACACGCCACCTCATACATTTTCATGACTGATTTGCCTTTTTCAATTGATTAGGCATAAAAGTTTAACCACACTTTTAATTTTAATCTTTCATTACGTCTGCCCTCTTCGTTCGTTCTTCAATCCGGACAAAATGGTGTAAGAACCTAGCCAATGCCTTTTTATTCACTTCAAGTTACAGGTTTTATAATCAGCCGCCATATGTCGACTCGTCGTCGCCGGAGAGGTTTTACTTCCCGCCAACTTCAACTGAGATCCGAAAGAGGGGGAAATCTCACTATCATCTATTCCCAACACTGCTACCTGCAGACTACAAATCCATCTGGATCATCGATCAAGTCATCAAAGAAAGGGAAAAGAAAAAAAATGGAGCGAGACCACTCGATCTCTGTAGATTTTTCATATCAGTTTAACCTCTACTACCACTATCATGAAGATCTAGCGCACTACATCTATCCCATATCTTTTCACACGTGTAACCTTCTAGCCACATCACCATTCCTATCTCCCATCATCACGCCTTACATCATGTTCAAACATCCCCATCTTCACCTCTTTATCATGCCCCCATCCTATCTGTTCCTACACTGCCTTCATCTTCTTTAGACCGACTTCATCGGTCTGGGCCACAGACGATCGCGTGTCCCATTTCTGCACTTTGGGACACTTACACCAACAAAAAAGACGCTCTCAACTAATCTCAAAGAGGAAATCCTCCCCCATCCATGGATCCGAACCAATGCATCGACTGACCGCATATCCAATCGGAGCCATCCTCAATCGACCGGAGCCCTTCAGCGATCGAGTGCTGAGGTGAACTGGCGGTACGTTCTGTCCTCGAAGTACTTAGGGCCAAGTGTTGCTACAGTTGCTGTGAAGTATGGTCATCAACATCCATCGTGTGTACGCGATCGTGGCCACACTTGGAAGAGGTTGGAAGCCATTGTGGAATCATTGACAACTCCCAGTCGCAGAGGGTCTTGGAGAAGGTTGGGTTTCTTATTTTTTGTCAAATTTATTTGAGTTTGTGCAAATTTATCTGAGTTATTATGAAAAAAATTTATCTGAGTTCTGGATGAATCTTTCTTAGTTTTGGCTATTTATCTAGTTCTGAAACAAATTTATTTGAGTTCTGGACAAATTAATCTGAGTTTTGGCTATTTATCTGAGTTCTGAATAAATTTAATTGATTTCTAACAAATCTATCTGAATTTTTGCAAAATTTATTTGAGTTTTTATAAAATATATAAGTGAGTTTCTTACAAATTTATCTCCATTTTAAAATTTTTACTGAGTTTTTGAAAAAATCTTTCTGTGTTTTTGGCAAATTTATTTTTATTTTCTTAGATTAATTTGTGATTTTGAATTTTATTTGTGTTTTTGAATTTATTTTTATATTTTTGAAAATAAATTAAACTGAGTTTTTAACAAAATACTTGAGTTTTTTGCCAGATTTTTCGCTAAATTTGAAAAATTGGGTTATCTAGTTTTGACAAATGTATTACATTTTTTAAAATTTATTTGCCTTTTCCTAATTTTATTTACGTCTTTGACATTTTAATTTGAGTCTTTTTGAAATTTGATTTATACTCTTTTAAATTATTTTAGATCTTTTGAAATTGATTTTCAAATCTTTTGAACCTGATTTGGATCTTTTGAAATTTATTTGGGTCTTTTTTAAATTTAATCTGCGTTCTTTTAAAATTTATTGGTTTTTTTTTTAAATTTATTTGCTTTCTGAATTTATTTTGCGTATTTGAAATTTATTTGTGTGGTTTTTAGAATTAATTTGAAAAAATCTCATAATTGACATTACATTAATGCGGGCCCATTACATGGTAGTTTGACTCTTATTAAAGTGGGATTAATCCCACTAATCATGGAATATGATTTAAAGAAAGGGTAAGTTGTTAGACATATCAGGTTGGGATTTATTTAGAGGACCTTTAGCCTGGCAATGAGAAATGCGATTGTGGATACTGTTTTGCAACAAAATCATACTTTGAGAGGGACTCTCGCGAATCCTCCTTTACAACCTTTTAAATCCACACTACTAATATTAATTTCCTACTAGCTTATATAGGCACTCTTAATTATTCTCTTTTCTAAAGGTAATTTTTTTCAGGTTATCGCAGATATATATTCATTCTTGATATCATATTTGAACATTCTCATTTCCTCTGTAGCTCATAACTATTAATGATCCCTCCTTTTCCTTAATCTTTACTAACATACAATTCTCATCATCCCCAACTAATAAAATCTCTTATCCACTCACGTAAAATAGTGCACAAATCTCACATTCCATATTTCCAAAAATTTTTAAATAATAAATAAAATTAACATTACACTTTCTGTTTTTGTGGGCCTCGGGCTGAAGCACGGGCCGTTGTTGCTAGCTATATTGTTGGATGAAATGAAAGAGGCTTATCCCTGTGTGCTTTTATGGTCGTGCCTACGCTACTTGCTGTAGGGGCACTTGGGATGGGAAAAAGGGGCGATGGATAAGATCTTTTGATGAGGGCCTTACTTGTCTACAAATTCTGCAAGCACAATCAGATCATATTAATCCTTGATCAATGGCCCACAAATTCAATGATTCATCTTAATTTAAGAAAAAAAAAAAAAAACTTAGTCCGATTCAAACGTCCAATCTATTCAAATTTGTTAAAATCACGCATGGATCGGTGACTATCAAGGGAGTCCCTATATGTGGGCCATTTAGATTGGTCAATCAGGTGGGCCCACTAAAGTGTGCCTCGCTTCATGTTACCCTTGGTCAAGTATTCTTTGTTAAACTCGGCTAAACTATGATGTATCATCTAATACGCATAGTTCCAACCATGACTAATTACTTCTTTGTAATGATTTTAGTCTAAAAATTTGAAATGTATTGAAACTAATTTCATAATCTTTATATTCTATTTTTCACTTTGATATAAATCTAAGGTGTATTCAAATATAGAGAAAAGGCCGAGAAAATGAAGATGAAAGAAACTAACTACATAACTTAGTTTTTATATTGTAAACACTTCTATCCACTTATTTTTTTTTTAATTATATTTCACCACACCTAAAAAGGTCCTAACATAATAAAACCCAACTCCTCCCAAAACATACTTTTGGTAATGCTACTAGACCAGCCCCAAGACTGCAAAGAAGCGGTGATTATGATGCTGATATTGGGTACAAATCTCCCCAAGAATATTGGTCCTGGCTTTTGAGTACGGACTTTGTGCACAAAATTGTCACTCTACATGTGGATAGTGGTTATTGAGGGCCCATTTGTCGGTCTGAAATTGAAAACATAGGAAGTTAACCATCAAATGGGCTTAAATAAAAAGATTTATTAAGAAAGAAGTGAGGGAGATAAATGATATGATAGTAGAGATGTAGGTAGAAACTTGACTTTCTTAAAGGGGTTTAATTTTTATGGAGATGGTTGAGTATTCATTTCCCATCTCCCAAAGAAAGATATCTTGATGGTAATTTTTGAATATTCAACTGTTTTTTTTTTTTTTTTCTCTCCGATATTATATGAGTTGCCGCTAGTTACATGGCGTAATTGGGATTCCCTCTATTTACTTGTATCAGGTCTAAACTCTTTAGAATGAAGTTAGAAAAGTTAACACCCAACAATTACTTTGGTTTGGTCTGGATCATTGTTAATGCTTTAATGCCTTGGGGCTGGGATTTTTTTTTGTTGGAGAAGATGACAGTCTATTAATCGTTGTTCATTGGAGCATGAAAAAATTACTAATGACAGTACATCCGTCACAATGGACTTCCAGAGTCCAGTGTGATCACCTCTTGAAGTAGGGTCCTGATGCTTCGAGCCTCTCATAACATGTGGGGCAAAGAGAGTATCATATACAGTGCCAAGGGCGCCAAGTTCTCACAGAGTCAGGTATTATGACAAAATATCAAAATGGAAGAGTGTACGGTTATTGTCATTTACAAATTATATCAAAGGGTTCTGAAGACATGGTCTGAGAAGAATTAAAACATCCTTAAACTAGGCCCAGAATTGGTCTTGATGAGACCACTTCAAGGTTCAGATCATTTACTTGGGATTGGAATTCTATAGTGCACTTACTCGATTAAAAGTTAATATGGTGTGAGAAAGATATACTCTAATAATTTCTTAATCCTCTCTACTTGTTATTATGGGTGCTCATGGCCTGGCTGCCCTCTGCTTTGGGCTGGGCTAGGATATATACCGGATTGTATTTTGGGCCGGGTAATGGATTAAAGTAATCAAAAGCCCAAAAACCCAGCAAGGCTTGGGCCGAATATTGAGTGGATTATGATTTAGTGACAAATAATTTTAGAAGGCCATCAACTGAATAAAACCAGTTTGGCACCACCCTGGTTCACTAATTGGTGGGCTTGGACTCGACATTTACAGCCCGTGAAGGCTTGGGTTGCACTGAGGTGGAAAATTCGTGATTCAGACTCAATTGTTAGTGCGCGAAAAAATGGACTCGAATAGGGTCAACGCGGAGACTCGAGAGTCCTTTTTTTTAAATATTCTCAAAACTATTTAAAAATAAATTCATTACTAAAAAATATAAAAGCAACATTTATAATTTACATGCATTCATGATAATCAATTCAAGTTTAATAAATTATATATGCAAGAAAATCGGCTAATAATAAAAGAAAGAAAGAAAAACATTGCATATTATTTAACTTGTTGTTCAAATATCAATGTAAAATGATCAAATATGAGTCTTAAATTACATTCGGGTCATCATTTTTAAATTACTAACTCCAAACCTTATACATAATTACTTATAAATAAATTTTAATTGTTTAAGATTACATTTGCCTACTAAATGATTCAGAATGCAAACAACTCTGTATACACGAAATGAGATAACTCGGCTGAGTCTCTCCTATTTCTGACTCGGTCCTTCGTAAAAAGAAAAATGACTTACTCGGAGAGTCAAGAGTCAACTCGGAGAGTTTTCCAACTATGAATTGGATGCTAGTTTGTATTTCTAAACTCGCCGGCTTGTATTAGCCTTTGGCGTCATTGAAGCTTTGGGTGGAGATAAATCAGCTGCTACAAGCACATAGATGAACTACGGTACAGGATAACATTCAAGCACTTTATTGTGAAGATCTTAAATCAACTACTTGAGATCAACCCTCATACCTTTAGTCCTCACAGTCCGTAGGGCTAGGATATACTGCCCATAGTAGAACTAGAAGATGGATATTAGGGGATAAATCGATCCCTTGGTTTCCAACCATAATTTTCTCTTTTTCTCTCTCTGTGAAATACCCTTGGTTGGCATTTGGGTAGTGGGCCGAACCAGAAAATTTTCCTGAGGATGCAACTATGTGAAAAAAAATTCTCGAGGAGGACAATATATATCTCCTGAGGAGTCATATATGCAAACGAAAACATATATCTTTCCATACCATCTGAGGGGTTTTCCCAAATTTACGGTGGCCTTTAAAGCCCTTCCACTCCCTTAATTTTCCGCATTCACTTTGGATGTAATGAATGAAATGACTGATCCCGTTTATATAGATTTTTTAGAGACTATGTTCCCCGCTAATTAAAAAGACTGGTTTCCCCATTCCAATAGAGAAAATTTGAATCAACCAGAAAACTATCATGAGAAAAATTTTGAATCAGCTGGAAACTAATCAAACTATCATGAGAAAAATATGAACCAACTAGAAACTATGGGCTTGTTTGGCATGTTTCTCGTGTTTGATCTCAATTTTGTACGAGATCAGGTTTTTGCCGAGTCTATACTCTGCAGAATTTGTTTGGCAACATTATATTAAATTACTCTTATTAAAAATATGATGTGCGGAACTTGTTTTGGCAATAATATAAAAATTTTGCTCCAAGGAGCAAAATATAGCATTTACAATGTGGGACCCCACCTTTATGTTTTCCAGTACTATTATTATCATATATGGGACCTACCCTGTAGAAAGTTATAACGTGGTACCTGCCTTTAAAAAATTAGAAAATGGAACTCATATCCATTGGATTTATAACGTGGGCCCACCTTTATAGGAATTATAATGTGGGTCAACTTTTTGTAAATATAAATATGGAATCCACCTTTAGAAATTAGAATATGGGCTCACATTTATAGGATTTAACAATGTGGGTTCACTTTTTGTAAACGAGACCATGTGACCCATATTTATCAATTACAAAGAGAGCCACATTTTTTGTAATTATAGACACATGGCTCACCCTTTAGAAATTAGAATTGATGCTAACCTTAAAAATTAGACTATAGGGGTAGCACATTATAAAATCTACAATGTGGGCCCATCTTTATAGGAATTATAATATGGGGCCATACTTTTTGTTAATTGTGAACACGGAACACACCTTTAAAAAATTATAGAGTGATACCCACATTTAGAAATCCGAACATGGGGCCATCATTGAAATGTAGGGCCATGCTTTTTGTTAATTGTGAACACGGGACCCACCTTTAAAAAATTACAATGTGGTACCCACATTTAGAAATCCGAACATGGGGCCACCATGAAAATTGCGATTGTGGACACGGGACCCCCTAGAGAAATTACAACGTGTTGCCTATTTACAAACGATGATAATAAGGGCCTACCTTTTGGTGATTGTGATCATGTGACCCACCTCTAAGAATTATAAAGTGGGGCCACCTTCTTTGAGATTGTGAACGTGGGGCCTACATCAGGATAAGTGAGAGAGAATTTAAGAATCTTCAAATAATATTATTTAAAAAGCAAGAAGATAGAACGAAACAATTGTGCCCCAAGTTGTTTCTTAAATAAAAAAATAAATAAAGTTTTTTTGTTCCAACTTTCTACTACTGGTGGGTTAAGATTTTGAGATCCCCTTCCCATGAGAATAAAATTCAGAATAGTAATTACACATACCAAACATGTTTTTACACCCTTATCTCGTGGGACATCCCAATGACACGATGTCAAACACACCTATCATGCAGCATTGCGAGGCTTCAAAAGTTAAATGTCCTCAGAATGGCCCCAATAGCAGGGACCATCCAATCATGATAGACCATTGGGGCCACAAAACTTAAGGTACTGGACCTGATTTTGGCCATATGGCCTTTTTTGTTGGCCGCACTTCGAAAGTGTCATAAATGGCACGTAAATCAGCCTGATATTGTAATAAAAGCCCTTTCATAGGCTAAATTAGGATACTCTGGGCCAAATGGGCTATATCCAAAAGACTAGGCCACAAATAGCCGATATTAATTCGTAAGACGCTAGAGAAGAAGACCCCCGAAGATCAAAACGACCAAAACAAAGGGGAAACCCTCTAGTTGGTCAAAAATAAGGAATGATAAGAGAACATCTGATGCATGCCCATGTCATGTAAGAGTCAAAGAGCTAAGCGTCCTAATCCACAATACATGAAGTTGGTAACAACAGATAAGATGATAACAGTGATTAAGGTTGTCACCAATCCATGGTGCCAAGTAGTTAGAAGAGCTGAGTTGTGTATCAATAAGCAATCATTGAAATAAGTAGTTTCTTTTATTATGTTCCGATAGTCATGTGTGTAGTGGGTAATATTTACTTATAAATAGTAGAGCCGGGAGTCATAAAAGGCTTAGGATTTGTAAGCTAACTATTGTTTGTGGCCGAACTCCACCCAAAGCGGAGTCCATTTCAATCAAATGTTGTGGTTCTTCATCATTGGTATCAGAGCATTCAATGACCCCAACAAAGATCGGATGAGCGACTTGAATCAGAGTTGCAGGAATAATGTGATGTGCTTCAAAAACTGTGGCTGTATGGAGGCTTGTATCCGTTGAGAATCAAGGACATTGTTGTCCAAGTCTCACGAGAAGACTTCGTCTTGCTTTGGCTCCAAAGGATGCGAATGAGGAAGTTGCAATGTTTTGGCTGCAGTCCTGAGTTCTTCCCTACCCCCCCACCAAATTGGAATCCTCCGTTACTCGTGTGATGATCCTGTGGATGGATTCGCGTTAGCGCAATACTTTGACTATCATCGCATTCCGCAGATAAGCAGGTCCCTTTGGCTGCCTTTCACCTGAAGGGGAGGCTAACAATAGTGGGCAATGGAATGAAAGGTGCATCGTGAGGAGAATGTGTTATTAGTGGAATATTTGAAAAGGAGTTGCTGGTCTCGTTTTGGACAAACCGAGATCGAAGATACGATGAACTCTGTCACGGATCCATCAGAGGGGCGCACTTACGTGAGTATCAGCGCGACTTCGAGAGACTGGCCAATCGAATTATGGGCTGGCCACAGAAAGCTCTCGTGGGGACATTCACTGGCGGTTCTAAAGGATGAGATTTTGGAGGGAGTTTCGCAGTTCAAGCTCGTACTCTACGGGATGCCATTGAACTTGCTCGGATGCGCATGATTCTTAGCGCGACAGCGCGACCGCTTATCCATCCAAGTTTAACCATTAACCAGGCAACACATTGTCCTTACACATGTCTACTACTCGATCTCCACCTGCTAAACGGCTGTCAATGGGTTGAAATGCAAAAAAGGCGAGAGAAAGGGTTGTGGTTCGGCTGTAATGAGAAAATTCGTTCCGGGCCATCGCTGCCAAACCCCTAAATTTTTTCTTATTGAAGTTTTTGCCGCGGACTCGGTGACACGGGTGTGTTTGACGAGGAGGACTTGGGTGGCGCGGTGATGTCATCGAGAGAGCCACTGTTCCCTTCATGCACTTGCGGTTGTTCGGGCCCAAGAACTATGTGGGTGAAAGCTGTAATTGGAAATAGGGCGCCGGTCGTTCTGATCGACAGTGGTCTACCTCACAAACTTTGTGGACCAAAAGCTTTGCCCATGACCTCCATATGGCTGTCACGCCATTGGTGCTTTCACGAATGAAGGTTGCAAATGGTGAAAGGCTCATATGCCGGGAAAGGTATGAATCATGTGACCATACTATTCAACAATTTCAATTTACTGCTACTCTTTGCTTTGCTTACAATTAAAGGGATTGGAACACTAGTTCTTGGATACATGGCTTGAAGAAGTTGGGACTGGTGATGGTTTGATTGGAAACAGATGTCCATGGAGTTTAAATGGGTTCCGTGACACATGTGATTTCTGCCCATTCGGTGGAACCCACTCATGCAAGTGGCTGTGCACAGACTTAAAAAGAGTTGTATGGTGGGGAAGAAACTTTTTAGCTGTCGTGCCAAATTGACAACCCATTGATAACTCGGGTTGTCACGAGCCGTCTTAAATTTTGCTTCATGAGTTTTCAACACCTCCTCGAAGAAACGAAGGTGCTCCTCCTTTTAGGGAATTGATCATTTTATTCCTTAAAGGAAGGTAAACAGGCCCCATTAATGTCAGACCCTATAGAATATGCTCACTTTCAAAAGAAATGAAATTGAACGTCAAGTGGCGGAGATGCTGGCCACAGGACTCCATGCGACCAAGTACGAGTCAATTTTCTTTGCCAATTCTTTGGTTAAGAAAACAGACGGGTCATGGAGATTTTGTACCGATTGTGGTGCCCTCAACGCGGTGACGATTAAAGATCGCTTTCCCCAATTCCTACAGTACAATGACATGTTGGACGAACTTCATGGTGCAACCTATGTCACCAAGCTCGACCTACGAGCGGGGTACCATCAATTCGGGTCCATCCCGATGACATACCATAAGACGGCTTTTCCCACCCGTAGTGGCCATTACGTGTATCTTGTGATGCATTGGGCTTTGTAAACTTTCAAGCTGCAATGAATTCTATATTCCAGTAATTCAGCCAATGCACATTCTTGAGTTCAGATGGGTCAACGAGGGCGGAAAGCCTAGCTGCAGAGGCCTTGTGCAATGGACTAACTTGCCGTCTGATGGGAGGAAGTCAAGCAGCAAAACACGGCAATATCCACATGTCCACCTTGAGGACAAGGTTACTCTTCGTGGGGCGGGCCGGCGCAAATTGATGGCATGCCCAAGTCACGTTAAGAGTCGTCCGCGTCCTAACCCACGATACATGAAGTTGGAAACAACCGCCCAAAGCAGAGTCCATTTCAATTAAATGCTGAAGTTCTTCATCAACATCCAATAGCTAATATCTACTTTTATTGGATGATTGGGTCACGAAATGTCTTTAAAAGGTCTCAAAATCTGAGCAACAACCTCTGATAAGCCTAGAAGGTTATTTACACGTCAAGTAAAGTCTCAATCGTAGCTTTTGGACTCCTTAACATATCCAAACATTTTACGTCTCAAGTTCTTGTGATTCTCTAATGGAATATGTATTCTATTTACAATGAATGTATTTTTTTTATCAAAATCATATATATATATTCCAAAAATTATAGTTTTGTCTTGTCCCCGAATGCCTCCGGATTTTAGAACAGCTGCAAAGTAACCAATGGACTGGGGGGTACCCACATACATGGCTATGGGACAGTTGCCCTCGTAGACTTCAGTCCACTTCCAAAACTCCTTTGAAAATCTTTGGGTTGGCCTGAAAACTATGGTTACCACTATTACCTATATGAAAATCATGGATTTTCGACAAAATCTAATTACGTTATTTAGATCTGTCCTCATCAAATGAAATTCTGGATGTTCCACAGCCAATGGGCTAAGTATTTAGGTTTCAATAGACTTCATGGAGTTTCCAACAGTCATACAAGTCCTTAAGGCCTTGCTTTTGTCGTGGGTCGGCGCGCAATATGGTGGAGCTGACTTGAGTCCTTTTACCATTGTAACCCCATAATTATACTGGCACAACAAAGGAATAGACCCTTTAACACCTTTCTTTAACCATCCAGGGCTCTCCAGTCTCTACTACTCAGAACTACAACCATCAGCACAAAATTATCACATTAGTCATTATCTTGTCTTTCTTGTACGGAAAAGAGAAATTATCCCTCTTAAAAGTAAAACCACTAGTAGAAAGAGAGATGACTTGACATGCAAAGTTGTTTGGTGATTAGGTAAAATGGCAATGCAAATGAAATTGCAACTTCTCGACTGAAAGTGGCAGTCGAACAGTGCCGTAGTTAATCTCTCCTCTCTCCTTTTCTTTTCCTCTTCTTCTTTTTTTTTTTTTTTACTTTTTTTCCTCACTTTCTCTTTAAATGTATGTACCATGGCTTGGTGGACCAGTCCTATGTTCTAACTTCCTTCATAAATGTTCTCTAGAGGGCCATGACATTGAAATTTTGAAATGCAGCATAAGTTTGTCCATAACCACTTACAAAAAATTTAATGAAAAAAAAAAAAAAAAAAAAAAAAAAAAAAACATAAGTTGGTCAATACATCACAAGCAGATGTGCTATGCATGGTTAAAAAGAAGTTCGATAGATGACATTTATAAAATACTGTTCTCAAAGAAAATGACTTTTCCCCCCTGTTTTCTTATATTATTGTTCTATTTCTATTACATCTTGATAGAACGGTTTGATAATATTTAATGAAGATTTTTTAGAGATAGCTAATTGAAACAATAATTCTCTGTGTCATGTATTGTTACATTAAGATTTGAATAGCGCAGAATTGAGAAATGACACGTAGGTCAGAATAAGTGAAGTGAATTTTTTAAAATCTCCTCTCTCCTGGTCAAAACCTTCATACATTACTTATGAAGAACATTACATAAGTGGTGAGAACAGTTACATTAAACCTTTCCCACGCAGCTACAATAGTGGTTTAAAGAAATGTATTCCTAAAAGTGATTAAAAGAGAAAGAACAAAGGTGAATATATAAATGACCATATCAATAATCTCTTTCTTGATCGAGAACAATGAATTTAAGAAAAGATGCAAACATTAAAATCCAACCATCACCCAAGAAAATGGAAAATATAGAACAGCAATTATGGTATTATATATTGACTATCTTAGTAATTATTCACACACTCTCCTTTATAATAATTAATACATTTAGTTAGTACAAACATGAGTTGTGACTTTGAATTGAATACTGGAATTCAATTCAAACAGATAAGCCACGAATTACGATGTAGTGGTTTAAGCCGCATCTTTGATAGATTCAGTATTGGCTCTTTCTTCCCTAAATAGGAATAGGGATCTTGATTGCTATATTCATTGTGTGTTTTGGAATCTGAGGCTTGAAATTGGTGTAATTGCTGTATCTATCCCTAATGGACAATGGCGGGACCTCACGATTTTTATTTGGGTGGTGTGGATAATGGTGAAGTAAAGAAGTCAAATAATAAAATGAAACTTTTTAAGATCCATTTAAGAAATTTCTCGAATCTCACAGGTATGGTCGCACCATGTGGTAAAACTTAGGTCCGCCCTGCCATAGGATCAAGTTAGCAATTCCACGCAAACCTATTGTTACTATTTTGTCCCTCTGGATGTATGAATTAGGGCTCGAACTCAATTGATTTAAGAAATCTCAAAGAGTCACAAAACATAATTTTGAAACTCTACCCTCTTAGAATCCCTCATCACTTGACTAGTGGAAGAGTCCTGCCCAACATGATAATTTGATGCCGATTCAAACTCTTTATTCAAGAGTTATAGGGCATCTATCTTGTCCCTAACATTTCCTCTCCTTACATACTGCCTGCTTCATTTTTCTTTTCTTTTTGGGTTGTCCTGGCCTGTGGGCATTATTAATTTTCTTTTTATCTTATTCTCTATTGCCATTGCACATTTTTGGCTCTTTCTCTGGAACGCGGGTTGCAGGTGAGACATGGTTAGGCACGGTTGTGATAGAGTAATAAAGGTCATATCTCTTTTTGCACAGTGAGGTCCTTGATCCTTCCCATCTTTTGATTTATCAATGGATATTTATTTACCTTCCAGAAAAAAAGAAAAAAAAAGGAAAAAAAAAAGGCTTGGGGAGACAACAATCATGGAGGAGCCGGCCCGGTGAACTGGAAAGATCTCAATGAGAGGTAGAGAATGCCAAATCAATCCAATTAAAATCATCCAAAACCCCTCAATTTTTATTTTATTGCCCTCAAGTTTAATTATTTAAAAGGTTTCAAATTTTGGTATTTCAATCAATGATGATTAACAGTGGAATGAGTGTCAAATTTGGGCGGTTCGAAAATTAAAGAAAAGCAGTGTATGTCAAGAATGGTGGACCTGGTGACCCAAAACCCATAAAAGGGTAGACTTCACATAAAAACCAACCAAGCTGTGTTTTCATTTTATTTTTTCTAATGTACTTGGAGATCCATAAATAGATAGAGACCTTGAAAAATGCCAGGCATTTTCTCACAACAATTTCCAATAGAGCCCACCTTAAAATCAACTGCGGCTAATGTCTAATACATTGAGAAATTAAAAGGTAAGTATGTGAAGCAGTATTACACTTTAATAAAATTTAAAGTGTGAAGGTTTGATTAGTCTTGAACCCTACTTGTATAAATACCCCAAAAGGGGTGAAATGAAGAGGGTAATTATACACTTAAATGAAGAATTTGCCCCATCCATAGCCTTCAAAATTTAAGTTGCTGATATTTATTCAGTGGTGATCTAATGGATGTAAACTATTTCAATGAAAATCGCTATTGAAAAATATCGTCTTGAAATACCATCAGATACTTTAAATTCTGGAGCTTTTCTTGAGTATTATTAGAAAAATGTGTCTGTAGCTGAGTATTATCAGGTATTTCAAAAATAATTTGTTGTTATTAAAAAAATCATTTTAGGCATATATTGTAATATTTTCCAAAATACCACGGATATATATACGTTGATTTTAGCAAAGCTAAGCTAGCCAAAGCTGGTTGTGCTCGCGGTCTCTGAGTTTTGGACGCAACTCAATTTTTCATTTAAACACCCACTCAAGCTAGGTCCACATTGCTAGCTTGCGATCAAGCTTGGGATAAGGGGCTCCGTTTGGTTGAAATATTTATTATTAATATTTATATGCATGCATGTATTTTTACTTTATTGTCCATGGATTAAAAAAATCAGCTGAGTCCCTAGCAGAGACTTGGTCGAGTTGACTTAAAACTTGACCCTTACGAGTCGGGTCTTTATAGGACTCGGACTCGAATTTTGGTGATTTGGCGGAGTTGCATGAGATCGACTCGGTCCTTCAGACAAAGGTGACTATTTAAATTCGGGACTCGGCCTATTCGGTCGAGTCGTCCATGTGACTCATCCGAACTCGACTAGAATCTGCCCTGAGCGGAGCAGAATCCTGAGTCTGAAATTTTCTTCCTTGTTTATTGTTTGATTAAAATTACATTTGTACTTGTAAATTAATAATATACTTATTTGTTTATCAAAACATAAATATAAACTCAACGCTGGCACTTGCAATATAGCAAGGACTTAATAGTAGTTTTGGAAGCAAGCCAGGGCATTGTGCTCTAGCATGGGCTACGCTGCAAATGTAAGGACCAAGGAGAACATCTAACCTTGCTTTTTGGATGCCCCTGCCCTACTACCTTTTTTCTCTCAAAACAAAGTTCAACCACCTTATCATTTACATTGCATTGCAAGTCAAGGAAAAAGAGAAAAAGTTAACAATAAAAAAGTACGAAAATTACAAAACAATATCCTCATCCTTTTGCATCTAATCACTCTCATCCATTTCAAGTTAACACAACTTTACTAATTTCCAAATTGACAGGAGGACAGAGCTTCAACTTGTCAATACATAAAAAGGGATAACGCCCCAAACAATCACCATCCTCTATGAGAACAAAAATAAACAAAAAGAAGAAAACCATAAAAAACAAACGACCCTCACTAACCATTTATCATATACACTCAACGCAAATATATTTGTATCTAAGGCAAAACTACAATAATAGCCCACACTCAATGTAGTGTACCTAAATAGTAAGAGAGAGAAAAAATCCACCATGGGATAATATGAATGACCATATATATATTTTTTCCGAAGTAAGTGAACTCTATTGAGTACTGGCTCAGTCAGGCACACTTAACCTGAATAATGATATGGTTATTGGTCGTATTATATCTTACCGATTTGAGATGGGGTAGGACCGCTTGGGACTTCATGGGCACTTGCATTTGAAAAGGGTCTCGCCCCACTCTGAAGAGCCATGGTTGATCCGTGCCTCTCTCTTATGGATCCAAGTGCTCCCAATCCCTGGAGGATCATGGTCCTCCATGTTCTTCTTGGTGCACTCCCTTTCTTGGGTTCTTGACCGTCAACAAATGCTTTGTCTTCTTGCTCTGCAGTGACAACAATGATATGGAGAAGAAGAAGCCGATTATAATCATCAAGAAGATGCGAAGAGGCAGAGGTCCTTGTCCTGACAATAGTTGCATCGCTAGCCATGCACATCCACGCTAAAACCACCAGGTCAGTAGCCCCTGAATGAGGAATGTCCATGGAATTACAAAGGCGGTTAAGAGAGAGAGAGAGAGAGAGGTGTAGAAGTGAAGGAAAGAAGAGAGGTTGCTTTGCCTTTGGTTTTGCTTTTCTTTTGTTGCGAAGGAGAGTAAGTCGAGATTGGGGTGGTTTCTGGCTGCTTCCCTTTGAAAGGAGAGTAGCGCCAAAGAGAAACGCAACGTTTATTCCCGGTCTCCGACGAGGACGACCAGGTAGACCGCCTCGACGAGCACATTACACCATACTACGAGAATCGGAGTCTTTGTGGGACCCACTAGTTCGATTTCTGACGTAATGGGAATAGATGAAGTAGAGATGTCAATTCGTATCACAAACCGTTCCAGTAGTTTGGTCCAAACAATATGATAGCGATATGATACTATTTTTTTAGAATGTATAGTTCAAAAGACTTCTGACTTGATAGATGGATTACAACCTACAAACAATTCAATAGTCCAGGGTTTTACTTATCATTTTAATAGTATAGGCATGTTATTTCGAAGAGATTTTAGGGAAAAACATCGGTAATTGGCTATTAGCTCGTGAAGAGGCCACAGAGAGTGAATGCAGCACAATCTTGGTCTCAATTGCCTTTTATTTATATTTATTTTTTACTTTTTTCCAGCGACATAACAGTCTCTTAGAGATTATATGGGTGGAACAGCATCGTCGATCTTTCGCGCTATATAAATTCACATTGTCTTTATTTTTTCCCACTTTCTTTCATCCGACTTTTCACAACACATACCTTTCTCTTAACTCCACCAGTTACTTCCCGAACCATTCATACTCACCTTCTTTATTGGCTCATTTTGATCATTCTTGTGGTTGTTGGTCTCTACTTAAGAGGTTGGTGTTTTATTTATATTTGTACAAATTTACATAAAACAATGAATAGAAATGTCTCTTTGTGATCCATTTCATTTGCCTTTCATAAGAGAATATAGACATGCTCACCCATTTGTTTGTTTATTTTGGGCGCAAGACATAATCTTACCCTTATATGCCTTGTCGTGCCATATTATTTGTATATTTTTCAAACCCTGACTTTTGTCAAATTATATATTGTTTTACACCTTGTTTAAATGTTCTCAGCCCTTGTGGCATTCTTACACTGTTTGGTGCATGAGGTTTCCTTTCTTCTGCACCTATTATGTTTATCCATTATGTTTTTGGTCTTAACTATCATGTTCTCTGCGCCATAATTAGGATGTCGGGTGTGAGTTATAATAGAAAATGTTTCACTACTGATTGGGAATTTGGAGTGATATGATATGTTGCCCGTAGCGATATCAAAGGTGAACACAGAAGCTAGAAGTTACTTCATGAGTGACAAAACATTTCATTCATTATTAACATAACTCTTTGAAGCTTCACATTGGGAGGAACCTTGCGAGAACACATTATCTCCATCACAATGTGCACATATTTTCATTGGCTGCCATAGAAGATGATATCAACATTAAGTGCATGTTGACACTCGCAAGAGATAATACAAAATGAGATATATATTTTATAGCAATAGAAGACCGATTTGGCTTCCACCAACAAAATATCGAAGAGCAGCCAAGGATTACATAAGTTCTTTCTATGTCTTTTAGATAATACAGAAAGGTTTATTTTGATTTAATAAATTAATGCAGTTAATATATTCTATATCTTTTTTTAAAGGTCCACTTGGGAGATGGATATGTGTATCTACAGGGTGAATAAATTGAGTTTAGGAAGTAGTCACAGGGCCGCCATCCATTAGGCGGATTAGGCTGGTTGCCCTAAAGGCCCCGTAGTTGCCGCAAGGCCCCATAAATGAAAAAAAGGCTTAAAAAAAATTAAAAAAATTTATTAAGTGCCTCATCGTGGAGCCCAGCCCAAAGCCTTTTCATTTCCTCCTCTCCAATCAGTCCATCTAAGGCCAAAATGAAATCAAAAACGATTTGGACATGGACTCTGCTCCATTCCCACATTTCCAGAGCTCTCTCCCCTCTCCTCTCTATTTACTGACTAGGGTACGATTGGTCGATCAGCGCGGAGAGAAGCTCCACTCCCTCAGGCGAACTTTTGCCCTTCCCACATCGTGGCTCTCTCCAATTCCAGCTTTAGCAACTAAACTCTCCTCTTCTTGCATCTTGCGATCGACTTTGGGCAATGGAGGCGACGATGCTGTCTTCATCCGACGGCTGGCACACCTTTCTCCACGACCAAAGAACGATCACGATCCAATCGTTGTCATTGCAAAATACAATCGTCCTCATCTCTCTTCCCGCCATGTAGGCCATTTCTCTGGCTTTTCACTTTTCAGTTTTTGTCCTTCTGCAACCAGTAGAAATGGTATTTTGGGTTTTTTGTTTTAATCTATTTTGGGTTAAGGAGAGGGTTTGGTTATGGATTCTGATTTCCATATCCAACAGGCCCCCATCCACACCCATTTTCTCTCGTACAGTCCGCTAGGGCTTTTTTGGGATATGGGTTTGTTAAAATTTATTGGAGAGAATCGTTCCTGGCGGATTCGATTTCATCTTGAGAATTCAAAAGTCCACAATAAAAGTCCGTAGATAATTGGTTTCCACTTGAGAAAATCAAAAAGTCACAAAATAACATGATTATAATTCCACAATGCCAAAAAAATAACGTTGCAATTACATCTTATAAAAAAAATCAAACATAAAAACTTCCTTTTATACCTGCCACAAATTTAACTTCATGAATTCAATCTCTCTCAGGAACTTCAATCTCTAATTTAAATTCTAATCCCTTTTATCATTTGATCTACATCTTACTCCAGTTACTTTGAATTCTTGTATTTGCCTTCGTAGACCAACTCCTATCGCTGCACTTGAGGCTCGAATATTCAATATCGAAGAAGGCACAGTGAGCAGGCAAAGAAATGGAATAAAGTAACTTTGGAATCTTTTCACCGTTTCCGTCTTTTAGTTTTTATATTATTTTCAATTTTACGTTTTAATTTTATATTTATTGTGTGTCAAAGAAAATAACCACATCAGTGGTTACTGTACGTCTAAGTACTATACAGAACGTTGAAGAACTTAAGTGATATTGTTCTTTTTTACTATAAAAAAATATGTCTAATAAAAAATTGCATCTGGAGATATGAAAAGCTTCAAAAAAAAAAAAGAAGAAGAATAGAAAAATTGATGAATCCCAAAAAGGATCTTTAAATAAATTTATTACTAGTAATAAACAAAATATAACAACAAATTTAGGTGAAACATCTATAGATGATCGAGAAATACACCAAAAAAGAAACCACATATAACAATATAAAATCAAGAAAACACAACAAAGAATAATATGGAGATTAATGAAACCATCCAACAAAAGAAACTGAGATGAATAGTGCTCAAGAATGTACTGCTACAGTTATTGTTAGAGAATTTGTGAAAAGCGTGAAGAAAATAAAAATATTGAAGATATATCTGATTTCTATTCCTTCAATATTATGACCTGCTCAATGGAAACGATGTTGATACAAATTACAGAGATTTATAGTAGAGAAAGTCCAATTAGATACCCAGCACATATAAATTTTTCAAAGGATGAAAACTGAGACATTTTTGTCGTACTACAGTATGATATATACGAAACTAGAGAGAAATGGCAGGAGAAAACTGATAGAGATGGCTAGTGTAATTCAAAGAACTTGAATAGAGTATTGCTTATGTGTGGTTGTAAGTTGTTTAATTCAAAGTCTAATATAAGTCAACTAGCTAATCGAAGAACTGATGACTGCGTTAAAATACTTAGTTGGTTAAACTTAAAAAACATGAAACAACCACATGAAGACTATTACTAACATGACTGCTTTGGCTTGATTTAGAAATGAGATATTAAAAAATTAAAACCAATTGACAAAAAAAGTCCAAGAACAATTAATAAAGAAAAGATCATTGGAAAAAAGTATTACTAGAATTATTGCTGTAGTAAAAACCCTTGTAAAAATCAATTTACCATTTTCGAGGACAAAATGAAAAAGATTTACCAAGAAAATAATGGAACAATTTTTTTAAGTTTTTGATTGAGATGAATTTCTGAATTTAGATCCAGTTAGAATGCAAGAACACATTCGACGTATTCAAGATGGTGAATTCATAATCATTATCTTGGGCATAATATACAAATGAATTAAATACACTTGCTAGGAACTGAAATTAAAAATCATATTATTAAAAAATCCAATGAAAAGCAAATATTTTTCAATTTACTTGACTGTACCACACAATGCAAGTCATCAAGAACAAATGTCTCTAGTACTAAGATGTGTTAATAAATTTCACAAACCACAATAAAAATAGGAAGAATATTTTTTAGCATTTTTTAAGTATAGATGATACTAGTGGAAAAGGAATTTTTCATAGATTATTAAGATGTAATAAAAAATCTTGAACTTGATATTAATAATGGTTCGAGGACGAAGGTTATGAATAATGGGTCTAATATGAAAGGTCAAGAGTCAAGGGTGAAGAAGATTGCTTGATATAAACCCAAGCATTTTAACACGCCAGTGGTTGTCATAATCTTAATCTTGTTATATGTGGACATGGCTAATTCTTGGTCTAAAGCTTAATTTCATTTTTTGGATAGTCCAACCGTATTTATCTTTTATTTTCTACATCAACACGATGAAAATTTTACAAGATAACGTTGCGATTCTAACTCTAAACCACTCTCAACAAACATGTGGAAAAGTCAAATTGAAAAGTTCAAAGCAATAAATTTAAAACTCACAATAGAGAAGCTTTTATTTGCAACTAGCAAAAACGACTTGAAGATCACCAAAACAAAGTGAAGCTTATTGTTTAGTTGCATATGGGTTGAGAAACTTGAATTATATTAGGCATGACTATATGGTAAATGATTATATTATTTGTCGGTTAATACTGTAAGTAAAGACTATGCAATCCCAAAGATATGCATATAGATGTTGCATTGATAATTAAAAAGTCTTATTTCTTTTTTTTTCAAATTAATAGAGAAAATGGAATTAAATCTGCCGACGATTATCAAAAGAGATTGCAATTAGTATGGATTGAACTGTTAATTAGAGAAAAAGTGAATAATTCATAGAAAACAGTTTGATGAAGAATGCCAACAAAGAACAACACATTGTTGAAAATCTTCTAGAATTATTATTTCTTATATTATAGTAGATCAAATAATTTCTTCAATCAAAATAGGTTTGAACATTTCAAATATATGAAATATTTTGGTTTTTTATTTAATTTCAAAAACTGATCACTTGACGATGCTAGTTTTGCAAAAAAAATGTATATCTTGAACTTTTTGAAAGATGGGTTTAGATTTATTTTCTGAACTAAAAGTTTTAAAAGAATTTTTACCAATAGAGGAAGCACACTCCAATTGATATTTTAAGATTATATAAAAAGACTTGATTCTTTCCCAATGCATGTTATTGCTTATAGAATCTTATTGACAATACTTATTACTGTATGCTGTCTGCAGAAAGAGTGTTTTTCAAACTTGAAATTGATAAAATCTTATCTAAGATCACCATGTCAGGAAAGATTAACTGGATTAGCCATATTATCAATTGGAGAAAAAGAATATTAGAAGAACTAGAATACAAAATTTAATTAGTAAATGTTTGCATCTAAACAGCAAGAAGAATACTTTTTAAAGAAAAATAGTCTAGATATATACTTAATTTAAGTTTTGATTAAGCCAAGCCCATTTTCTCGCCTTAGACCTCAAATCTTTTGAGCCGCCTGAGTAGATTTATATTGTGAAGCGTAAAGTATCTCTGTGGAAAGGTACAAAAATATCCTACTGTCAATCTATGCAAAGACAATATAACATGCATTTTTCAGCTAGCCGAACATTGATAGTCATGAAGTGGCCCAAGAGAGTAGGGGTTGTACAAAGAGAATTCGCTGAATCTGCACAATCGATTTCATCCGATTTGTGAATTTCTAACCGAACTAAAGGTAATGGATTTGGTGACCCGGATTGAAAATTTTGTAATCCAGCGGATCGATGACGGATTTCACTCATCCACGGATTCAATCTGATCCGATCCGATCTGATCCCGTTGACATAAATATAGATAAAAAAACTTTAAGGGGGTCTAAATATAAGTTAAAGGGCCTAATATATAAAGAAGAAAAACTTCAGGGGTTAAATGTAATTTCCTTATTATGTATAAGTATAACAATGAAACCATAGACGGATTGGATCGGATCGATTTTTTATGCATGGTTGATCTCTTTTTTACATTAGATTCAACGGATTGAACGGAGCTTAAACCGAATCCGATCTTGGTTTTCCACGGATCAGATCGGTATTTAATAGCAACACGGGATTGGGTGACGATTTAAATCCGTAATCTGTAGGAAACGGATTGGTTGCAGATTTGGCCTAATCCGCACAATCCGATCCGTGTATCGATTCTACAAGAGATGATTGCATTCTACGACGTGTTGCATGAAGTATAGGGTTGATGAGATAGAGGTAATCACCATTGAAATCTGGAAATACGAGGAACCAATCTTGCTAGGAGTTCAAAAATAAGAGGTAAAGGCCTCCAATGTTAAATGTCCGAGAACATTCGAACCATAGGCGGGAAGTATATTCGAAGATCTTATTTCCGGAAGAATTTATGCAGGATGGATCACACTCTTCTATGGGAGATGTGGTTAGGTGCACAAATTTCTTGATCATGATATTTTTAGAGGACTCTAACTAAGTTAGTAATATACAGCAACTTCACTCTTGACCACTTAAAGACAAATCGGTTTAAAGTCAACTGCACATTTCAAGGATTGTGATTGCCATGGCATTCATGCATCTATAATTGAGAGCGACTACGCTTCAAGGTTCAATCTACAACCCAATCCATTAAATGTTTTAAAACAAATGATGGGCATTGGCACATCGGTGAGCATCATTAGAATTAATTGTAGGGTACGATTTTTGATGAAGTCAGTTAAATAACCAATTTGAAGCCAAAGGAGAATAATGAATGACTATCAAATACAGTTCAGTGTTAATTTCTCTTGCTAGAAGGCATAATCTCAAGGAGATTGCACTGCGCATAGTGAGAGACTCATATTGAAGAATCTTTTACGATCCTCTTGCTGTTTGCACCGAGTTAAAATTGACAAACTCGGTACTGTCACATATTGACACGTTGATGATGACGGTATTGTCACCAATATTGACATGTTGGATGACATAAGCGGTTCAAGAGATTTTCTTTTTGGGCTTTTGGCTCTATCCGGTCTTTACATCATCGCTTAGTGCCAATGATTGGTGGTGTGGATCACATTTCATGGTAAGTACACAGGAGTCTAATTGGTGGCCGTGACCCTCGATGCAAACCATAATAAGCCTTTTTCCAATAGCTTTTACTTTTGTGGGCAAGAAGGCGTGACAGTTGGGTGTGGTTCCTCGCCAGTCTGTCGCTAGCCCTGAGAGAACTACGAATTTTATATTATCTTTGATCGCCAGAAGGACCTTGTCTCCAGCGCTGGCAAACATTTTTTTGTGTGTAGGAGAACATTATTCCGAGAGCGAGTTCATTGCTACTGTTGTTGCCGTCTTGCTGAAAACATTAAGTTCAAGTTTAACGATTCAACAATTGTAATGAATTCTGGTGCACCACAAAGGCATATAGGGCATGTGAACACGAGACATATATATGAATGACATTAGGGGTTGTTAATGAAGATGCATACAATTATTTCTGTACTGCTTTACCATCAATAGGGAGCCCATAAATGTATGTAATGTCTTCAAAGTGATCGTTGCTTCTCCCTTGGTAAGTGGGAATGCATTGGTTTCAGGCCGCCCACCTGTTTTTAACCAAACCCGGTTATTAGAGCGTGCGTCTATCCTCATATAGTCTATCTCTGACAAATGAGATAGACCAATATCTCTAGACATACTCTTTCTATTTATGAACTTAGGACCCATATCTATTTGTTTGAGTTTTTATTAATGCATGTTTTACTTTCTGGTTCTACTTCGCTTAAGATGGCTTATGATACGTATGAATCTTGATTGCTCAAACTTTCCATCAACAATCATCTTATGTCCTTTCACCATCTGTTCAATTTCACCACCATGTAAAATATAGTATATACAAGTAGGAGTTCACCAATGCAATAAGAATGTTATGTTTGTATCAATATAATGTCTTCAAACGCCGGCTGGAACAAACCAATTAACAAAGCCTCCAGTGTGAATGAATAATAGCAGTGAATGATGAATATATTGGTGAATGAACACGATTCAACACAGCCAATGCATTAGAATGTTATGTTTTGATCAATATACGTATGAATAAATATTAGTGAATCAATATTTAAACACCTTCCAAACAAGAACTAGAGTTTGATCATGAACTAAATGCATATAATATGTAATGAGAAAAAATAAATGTTACATATGAAGTAAAAAGCCCACAAGAGACAACACTACAAGGTACATTAGGAATAAAAGATGGTTGAAAACATGTGCACCATATTAATAATCTCTTGAAGTAGAGATAGATGAATAGAGATTAAAAAAGAAATTAAAATAGAAGCCCTAATTCCAAAAACCTAAAACAGCGAAATGAAGGAAGTAAAAAGAGCACCATTTAAAATGGAGGTAGAGGGTCCCTTTGCAGAAACCACTAAGTGCATCAGTGATGTTAAAACACTATCAAGTAGTTACCCACTTCCAAAAGCGGATCAATGTGTCATTGGATGGGTGAATGCAAACGGCAGAAAGGAAGATGAGTGAGAATGATAGAATTGGCAAAAAATGGGTTTCAATGTGTCCATTCCTTTGCAGTGATGTGCAATATCGAAAATGGGCTGGTACTATAGAGAGGGAAAGAGGAAGGAGAGGAAGCGGGTCGACACTCCAGAGGAGATGAAGACGAAAAATGGAAAAAAATAATAGGAGAACGATCATGCCCTTAGGTTCTTAAGATGTTTGCGAAAAGCCTCAGACACGAGCAACACTAGCGTCGCTCCTCTCAGCTTTTAAAAATAAAAAATGGAGAGGCATGATGGAACCCGTCTTGTAGCAAATCTATGGGGCTCCTACCCTGAGGACATGACAAGAATACCAAAATCTCTCGGTTAAAATCCTATATTAATATTAATCTTATTTAACATATTTAAGTATTTTCCAATAAGTGTCTTCTTAGGCACACTTCTTATGAGAACCTCAAAATACCGACATTTGTACATTCGAATCCACGTCTGAATGCTTGTGGGACAGCATCGTGATATAGTTTTCATGAGAATGAGAACCATGCGTAGGAGAAACAATTTCCTTATACATTCATGTACTTTTATATAATTTCATTATTATTATAAGGAAACTAGCATCGTAGCCCGTGTTAGACGGTCGCATTTTTTTGCAGTGTCATTTAAGAAATTTATATTGAAATAATGAAGACAAATAAATTATGAAATTAAGTACTCAATTGAAAGATTTAATTAGCATTATATCGTAAATTAAGCAATTATCTAATAAAAGATAAACCAAATACTTAAATTCGTACCTAAACAATAAATAATAAATGATATCATCTAGAGTTTTTTGATAATTTCACCTTTAAATATTTGAGATTTATTGTACTCTTGAATCGAAGGAATCAATGCTTATGATTTTAGTCAAGCATAGTGCTTACCCGCCTGCTGAAAACGGTAAGGCTGAGCATGGGTTAATTAAGTGTTTTATAAAACAAAAGGGCTTCCACAATTCAGCTCAAAGTAGTGCTCAGCTGGTGGGAATGCGTGTGAGGAGTCATTGTTTTGAGATCTCATACCATTATAATTAATTTTTTTTTATTAAATCCATATCTTATTTGGGGCAGTAAGGTTTGGGCCCTTCTTCTATTGAAATCCCAAGCCAGTCCATGTCTTTAAATCTACATAGAATTTTAGTAATTTTATCATGTAATACAGAATCTAAGGTTAAAGATCCGGCCAAAGGCAAGTTTTGGCCCTTGGTTAGGCTTGGGGTGGCCAATGAGCACCCCTATATGATCAATCAATACTCCATGCTGAACATATATGGGTCAGTAGACTCCATACAAAAAACATTGATTTAGTTTTTTTAATAAAAATAAAAAATTTGATTTGCGTTTCATATGCCGTATGTAGCTATTTGAGATATAATACACAACATTATTCTTAACATAAAACTCTACAGCTTAAATATAGTCGCCGTAACTGTATGCTATCACCATGTGAACAATTACAAATAACAATTTTAAAAGATCCTTAGCCGACGGCTTGTGTACCAAAATCTTAAGGTCAGCTCAGTTTAAAGTGGGGCTAGCCCTTCTCAACTCGGGCCGTTCTGGTCCATGATTAACCCCTCTCCATAGAAAAAGAATGCGATCATTTAAAGACATTTCTTATTTGAGAAGATAAAATAAAAATTGATTCAAAATTGTGATTTCAATTGAGCAACTAAGTGCCAAGTTGAGCCTCAATTCCCAATTTAAATGCCAGAGCTTTTCATATCTCGTGCGAGCACCGTCATTTTTCATACATAAAAATAAAAATAAATAAAGATTAGGCAATAATTAAATATTTCTAATTGTTTTATAATAATTAAGTTATTTGCTTCAAATACTTAGATTAAATAACAGGAAAATGATAGACAATGTAAAACTTTATCTGAGAATTTAGTAAAAATTCTAAGGCGAAAGTTGTCAAAATAAAGAAAATTACTTTTTATTATATTCTTATGATATCAAGGATGAAAAAAGGAAAAGGTTTTTGAAACTCTAGATAGGAAAACTTGTACTGTAATTGTCCATGAAATATGGTGCCCAGCAAACATAACAAAATGTGCACCAAAAAACATTAAATGGGTTGGCATTTGCCTTTAAAATTACCGGGCCGAGTTTCAAAACCATGGCCCAAGTTTGGGCTTGGTCCTAAGTGCCTGGCCCAAGAGCCATCTGTCTAATAGTTTTGTAGCGCAAGCCTGGGCAAATTACTTTTAGTTCCATTTGGGGAGAATTCAAAAAAGTCCTTAAGTTTTGGCCTCATTTCAAAAAAAGACACAAGTTTCAAAACTTTTCAAATTAATCCCTAAGTTTTTCAGGAAGTTTTAAATTGAGTACATCCATCTATTTAAAGTTATTTTTCGGCAATTTTTTTCCTATTTTTTTAACACCCAAATTACCCTTTATTGTAATAAACTCTCCTTCACTTCCTCTATATTCTCCTCGTTTCCGTCGCCGGTGTCCTCACGATGATCAAGGACACCCAGTATTCTTACAGCGATTGGCTGCATGTAGTGGCTGCCAAAACCATGTCATGGCTTAAACGAAGGTAATTTGGGTATTTTTAAAATACTGAGGAAAAATCACCAGAAAATACCTTTAAATGGCCGGATGTCCTTGATTGAAAATTTACTGGAAAGCTTAGGGACTAATTTGAAAAGTTTCAAAACTTGGTTCTTTTTTTTTTTTTTTTTGAAATAAGGCAAAAACTTAAGGCCATATTTGAAAATTTCCCTTCTTTTTTAAAAGAAGCTTCATTGCTTCAGTAAAGTGTCCTAAGTTGTAAATGATCCGGTTGGGATTTTGTGGATGTGTGGGAGTGTAATAATTCCATTCCTCATTTTGGTTTTAAAAAAGGCTTATTTTTGCTTTAAATATGTCTTTCATTTGGATTGAGCTAGGCTTCGGGATTTGTACTAATGAATCCAAGCCTGATTCATA
>QPKB01000548.1:0-27014 GCA_003546025.1 Camphora micrantha
TGCTTGGTGTGTATTGAGGGGAGGGAGAATCCTTCTCTCACACACTGTAACTTGCATGTGTTCTCCTTCTTGGACCGCCATAGAGGCGGCGAGTCCAGCCAGGGCATCTGCACGGATGTTTTCGCCTCTACGAATGTGGGTGATATGACAGATGTCAAATTTTTGCCGAAGTGATTGCGCCTTGTTGTAGTAAGGCAACAGATCAGGCTTCCTGATTTCAAATTTCTGATTCATCTGGTTGACGATCAGTTGAGAATCCCCGAAGGCTTCTAGCACTGTGATGCCGGATTCGAGGGCGAGTTCCAATCCTACAATCAGGGCTTGGTACTCAGCTGCATTGTTTGAACATGGTTCCAGTAGCGAGAAGGCGTGTGGAATCATGTATTTGTCGGGACTAACAAAGAGGATGCCAATCCCTGATATTTGATTTCCTTTTTCACTTGTCCTGGTTGCACCGTCGAAGTACATATCCCAGGAAGCATTTGATAAGGAAGCCTCCACGTTGTAGACTGACTCGTCTGGGAGATCATCCCTGAGTGGAGAATCTTCAGGCAACGGATGCTCTGCAAGAAAGTCTGCCAGAGCTTGACCTTTGATTGCTTTTTGTGGTACATACCTAATATCAAATTGTGACAGGAGGATAGACCATTTTGCCAGTCGGGCATTGAGGGAACCTGCTTTTGTGACAAGGACCTTCAGGAGATTGATCCTCGAGATCAGGTATACTGTGTTGGACAGCAGATAGTGACGTAGCTTTTGTACAGCAAACATCACTGCAAGACATTCTTTTTCGACTGGAGAGTAGCGATGCTCTGCACCTACCAGCATGCGGCTGAGATAGTATAGAGCAGCTTCTTTTCCCTCATGATTTCCTTGTGCAAGTAGAGCTCCCAAAGAGTGGTCGAGGGCTCTTGTGTACAAGATAAATGGTTTTCCAGTTGTGGGGGCAGCCAGTACTGGAGGTTTGGTCAGGTATGACTTGATGTCTTGGAACGCAGTTCCTTTATCGTTTTGGAGACTTTCGGCAAAGGATGCTATTTCTTTCTCTTTTTCTTCGTTTTCATCTTTGTACATCTGCGAGTTTGCAAAATGGACTTCTTTGTCTTTGAAAGGCTTTTTATCCGCAAATACCCGATGTACCAAGCCGTCGTTGCCAACAAATTTGATGCACTGATGAAGAGTTGAAGGAACAACACCACTCTCGTGTATCCAGGGGCGTCCGAGAAGGATGTTGTAGCATGAGGGGGTCTTTATTGCATATACAGTGACTTCAGAGATAAGACCACCGATTTGCAACTTGAACCTAATCTTGCCGATAGGCCTCTGAGTGCTTCCATCGTATCCAAAGATAGACACGGATGTGTGACTCAGCTTGCTAGGCGGGATGCCCAGCTCTTCGAGTGTCGAAATAGAGATGAGGTTGAGGGCAGAACCCGGATCGATCTGTACTTTGTGTATCGGCATCTCTTTGATGTACCCTGCAAAGTATAAGGGCAAGTTGTGTTTTGTTTCGCCTAGTAGGAGGTCTTCCTTAGTGAAGGCGATAGTTGCACTTGCTGCTTTTTGAACTGAGAGGCGATCATTGCAAGATCCCTCAGTCTTCTTCTTTTCTCCTTTTGAGGAGGTATTTGATTTTTTAACCCTATAGTCCATTTCAATTTGTAGGACTTGTGGGGCATGCTTGTCGAGATCCACATTCAGTCTTTGCAGTTCAGAAATGAGACTATCACGAGTTTGGGGAGACATTCGTAATAAGTCTAGGATGTGTAGATGTGCAGGTATGTGTCTAAAGTGCTCAATCAAGTCATACTTGAAAGCCTCCTTAGGGCCTGCATTCTCATTATTGTTGCCACTTGGGGCGCTTACATTCTGTCCCGAAGGATTTACATAAGAAGAAGAAGTTAGATTGTAGTTTTGGTGGTAATCCCGGCCAGAGCGGGTACCTTTACCATCTTCAAGAGCTTCTGGAGACGGTTCTTCATTCGGAAGTCCACCCTTGGGATTGAGGGGCTGATCCTTTTCATTTGCTGAAGATGCTTCCGTGTCAACCTTACCATCCTTAGTGATTGCATTGCATGGGGCATTTTCCGGGAACAAGTCCTGAACAACGTCCAGCAATTTGTCTTCTTTGTTTACAATTTCGTCGGTCCAGACATCACCCATGAGGTTGGGCATCTGGGACCAGTTGACTGGGTAGACTTCATTGGTAGAGACGTCTTCAAGGTAGTCAGCCAAAAGAGGTCTGTACTCTGATGTGACAGTCTCAGGAGACGAAGGTTGAGAAGATGCCATATGGGAGTTTGTGGCCTCGGCAGATGAAGCTCCAGAGGCGCTGTCGTCTCGAACTATCGCATTGCAAGCAATAGGAAACGTCTCCGGAACGGATTGTTGGGAGTCAGATTCATCCTCTGATGTAAGGGGATCATCCACCCAGCAGTTTTCTTCATTTTCAGAAGTTACTGGAGGGGACTCCTGTACGGGACCACCGGTTCTGGATTGCGATGAAACTGTTGATGTGATCTTGTCCTTGCCCTATGGCAAGACGCTGTAAGATCCTCGCATATTCTTCGAGATCAGGCATAGGAGCCAGATCTTCTTCTTTATCTACTCCTTGTGGTTCCTCCTGATCGGGTTCTACCGGAGCATTGGCAGGTGCTGTGTCAACAGCATTTTCCTGAACAACCTCTTGGTCTCCTTCATCACCAGACCAAGATCCCTGTGGTTGTAAAGGGTTATACCAGATCACCGGCGGGATTCGAGGATCCATTCCTCGTCGGAGAGGTATTCTCCTGTTTCGAGGGATTCCTCCCATTCATCGGTGTCACTGGCGGTGTCACTGGACTCGTACCCATCCATGGGGAATCCAATTATTGAATTGCAAGAGTATAATGCCCCCTGCATGTCTTCAGTCTTTAGTAGTAATGGCATGAAATCACGAAGGGTGAATTTCCTTGCCGGCCTTGAAGTCTCGGAAGGAGACTTTTTTGCTGCCCCCAGTGAAGGGATAGGGGAAGTTTCTATCTTTTCAGGAACTTCTTGTTTTGGTTGAGCTTTCTCCTGCTGTTTAAGCTTGCGGAGTTGTCTCCTGGCTTGCTTTCGCTGTCGAGCGGTCGGCTTTGTTTTGACGATCTCCCAGTTTTCATCTTCCAGGAGATCGGGATGTACCCATATGGGCTGTCCATCTGGTGTTGGGCACGGGACTAGCTCTTGGAATGTTTGAGCCATTTTTATCACCTTGAAGGAAGTAGTGACCTTCTTCTTTGGTGACTTTTGTGTTTGTCCATATGACACCATGTTGACGGAGGCAGACCCATAGCTTTTGTCAAAGGTGATGACTCCATTTTTCCACATCTCGTTGATCTTTTCTCTCACAACGAAGCATTGGTTGAGAGGATGCGAGATCATCTGGTGGTATGGACAGTACCGGGGATCGTTGGTTTTGCCAACATCTCCTGGTCTATTGGGTTCAGGCAGGGTGAGCTTCCCGTTTGGCAAGAGAGCCTCGAAGATTTCTTCGACATCTTCATCGAACGGGTATTTCTTTTCTACTCGTTCTTTGAAGGCATCAGAGAGTTCAGGTTTCTTACCTGCACCTTTGTTTTCAGCTTTCTTTGGTGGCTGCGGAGCTGACTTGGTTTGCACATTGAGAACCTCCTTTTTCTTTTGCTTCGAGGTTGCAATGGCGGTCGGCTCCTTCTTTGATGATTTCTGACTGCTGAGGTCCTTGATCACCGTCTCAGCCTCCATCGATGCTTCCAGGAGTTCTCCCAGATTCTTTGATTTGTTACCGATAATCATGAAGCGTATCTTTGCTCTCATGTTGTTACGACAGATGTCGACCAGCGACGCTTGTGGCAGTACGTCTGAGCATTTGTACGCCATTGCCTTCCACTTGTGAATGTAGTCGTATGTCGACTCATTCTCTCCCTGTTTTAGGCTACAGAGTTGAGCCACAGTCACAGGATGATCCTCACCTTTGAAGTGAGTTAGGAAGCGAGTTTCTATCATGGCCCAGTTCTGGATAGAGTCCTCCTGAAGAGTGGAGTACCAATCAAAGGCCGTACCTTTTAGGGTACTTGCGAAGAGACGGATCTTGAGGGCGTCTTGATCCGCGATGGCTCTGTTGGGATTGGTGTATGCCCTAAAGCCCACTGACTGCACTTTCATCTCTGTAACTGGATATTTATTGGTTATTTAATGGAATGACTTCTTTCTCTTTATACTTGTGTATTTGTATGGTTGTGTAAGGCCCATTGTTTTCTACTAATGACTTAGGTGTGTAGTGGCTACACACAGTTAGGTCTGAGTCATGGACACTTGAAACAATAAACTTGTTCATAACTGAGAGATGGAGTTGGGCACTTCATCTTGGTATAAGTTATAATGAGATACTCTCCTGTATTCAGGGTGACTTACCTAAGTCACGGGAGGCTTTTCCGGATTTATCTCATTAGTGCATGTGTCATGCATTGAACAGGACCACTTGTAGGTGTGATCTCTAAAATAGTACTATCACAGAGAGAGATCAAATCACCTCTTGCTACTGAGTGACCAGTGCTCTTAATCTTGAGCTTTTGTGGATGAACTGACGAAGTCAAGTTCTTGTGCTTTAATTCACTATGGGTGAGATCCTGTTCATGGGTCAACAGCTCTTTGTATTGGGTGCTTGGGCTTGATTAGTTGGGACGTGCAAATGCAATATGGAATCTATGCCATCACATGATGGAATGATCGTCCCCTTAGAATTATCCGATTAATCATCAGAATCTAAGATCTTAGTATATGGATGTTCCATATGGATATTGAACTTGTGGGTCGCTCCCTGGATCAAGAGAATGATATCCGAATGATGATTAGGTCAAGGATATGAAATTCTAAGGTTGAGATGTAATCAAGAAGGTAGATAGTACATCGGTTAACCTACTTGATTATGGATGTTACATAGAGGGGCATTGTGGTCATTGTACTTGGTAGGTCAAAGACAATCGTCAGTTTATGATGAGCTTTATTTGCAATTTAATATTTGTCCCTGGAGTGCAACCATAACTCTCTAGTGGAATGAGTTAAGGTTAAAATGATCCTAGTGTTGCTATGGGGTTAGCATGGACATTTTGGTCATTTTGGGAGCCAAGGGCAAATATGTCTTTTGGTCCCTTCTCTAGCCACTTTCCTAGATTAGCAAGGTTTCCTAAATTGTTTAAATGTGTGGAGAAATAATTTTGAGTGTAAATTCAAATAGGTCCATGAAGGCATACATGAATTACATCTCTAGATAAATTATTTGGGGCATGGACCATAGTTAGTGTGGGCTAGCCAATGTGGTCCCTAGTTTGTGAGTCCCAAGTTTGTGTAGGCCCCATTACTTGGAAGGAGTTCTTTTTTTTTTGTACAAGTTTTCCTAAAGTTTAGTAGCTTTCTAATTCAATTTGGAAACTAAACTAAGAGGGGAAGGGCTGGACGTCCATATGGGTTTCCTTTTTAGTAAGTCTTTCTTGGTTTCCTAGTTCTTTAAGGAAACTTCTTCTAAAAGAGATTTCCTCTTTATATATATGGCTGGCTGTACTCCCCTAGGGCGTGCAACAACTAAAGGAAAGAAAGATGAAAAGGAGAGAGCCTAGGAAAGAAAAAGGAGAGAAACAGCCCATAGAAATTCTCCTCCTCTTGGACGTCCATTGTATGAAGAAACTTTCTTGCTGGTCCTTGTTTTCTTCCTGCAGAAAACCCATATCAGATCTGAGTCCTACACTTCAGATCAAGGAAAAATAGTTAGAAGGAAACCTGGTTGTGTTCCCACCAACACTAACCAATCAAATTAGTAGAAAGAGGAATAGAGTAGCAGACTAGAAGGGAACCTGCTGCAGAGAAATTCCAGCAAGGTTGCTGAATATTGCAGTCTAAAGAATCTGATTTTAAAGTTCAGATTTCAGAGGTTTTTCGACCTAAGAACATCAGGTATGTGTTCTTCTTTGTATCTTCTTTGTTTTCACACAAGTTGATTATGATTGCATGGTGTTATTGTGTGATTTACATGGCTGGTTTGCTTTCTTATTATGGTCCTAGATAAAAGTTTTGAAATTCCAACCATAGAACTCTTTTCTTCAAAGGAGTTCAGATCTGAATCACACCAACTTTCATTGGTATCAGAGCCACACCATGATTAATCATGATCCCATGTTGTACATTTCATTGGTATCAGAGCAAGTAGGACTCTTAACCAAGTTTCCTAATTGGAAAAGGATTTGAAGTCCGAAATAGCAGGGAGCCATCAAGGATTGCATTCTTTTATTTGCTTTTATATATGGAATGCATGGTTGAATGCTTTGTATAATTGCTATGTTTATCACCTAGTAACATGGCCACCACTAGGTTCTTAAAATTGGCATTGTCACGTCCCCCGAACCCGATTAGAGAATAAACCGGATCCGGGGAGTGAAATTTAGGGCTAATTAAAATTTTTGCCCTTTAGGCCCAAGGATCGTAAGTCCGCTGTGAGGATATTATATTTCAAACCTCAAGTAATATAAAATTGCGGAATTCATACAATTCGAGGCATATCTAAGTACCAAACAATAGATAATAATTCTCAATTAAATTTAAAGTTGCAAGCAATAATTAAAGCTAAAGTGGAAATTAATTTAATTACTATGGCCATCCCATAAACTAAGGCCATAAAACAACATGATGTCAATGAAAGAAAAGTTCAACGAAGAATAAAAAATGAATTAAATAAAATCTAATGTTTGTCCCAAAGTGATTCTCTCATGTGCCTGGTATTGATGACGCTACTCTATGTCATCGGCACTCCACTCCCGTGCCTCCTCTGCTGGTTGGAGATCCTCTGGGATCTCTTCACCGGCCTGCTCCTCATAGTAATATTCACCTGAGGAGTCTGCACACCAAGGAATCGAGTCAACGACATGTTGAGCAATAGATAAGCAAGATATAATTAAAACATAACATGCATCAAATATAAGAGTAATGACAAGTACAAGATCGTAGGAATACAAGGAACAATACTAGGCATGTAGCATGAGTAAATATCATCAGAATCATAGACAAGAATCCTAACAATACTAACAATCACCACTACCAATGTAATGCAATGCACAAGAGGGAGACTCCGTGGATGTCCAAGCCACCTCACGGGGTACCAGTAACAATCCTACCCAGACTACTGATACCAAAGTCCGGCTCCAGGGGGATCCAAGCTCCCGGTCCTGGGAATAGTAGCACGGTCCAAGCCCGCTCCCAACTATTCAACGCCATGGACGCCGTCCAAAGCCGACTGCCCACCCCGATGTCCGAGTAACCGGCCCATCAATAAACCCCCAAACTGCAGCTGGCCATGATATGCAATAATAATAATAATAATAATAATAAAGTGGTGTTGACACACGGGGAAAACCAAGACAAGCAAGTCTGGCTAACTCAATATACAAGACATGTTCATAGGGATTATCTCCTTCAAGTCAATACAAGACAAACCCAATCACGTGATAATCCCTTCAGTCTAGCCAGTCATGTTCATCAATTACATAACACGGGGTCCTAAGGTACACTCTAAGTCAGGTCCAAGTTCTAATTCTACAAAGGATTATGTTTCATAATTAATTAGGTGTTTTATGCCAAGAGAGTGTACAAGGTTACAAAATCAACGGATATGATTAACAAATCAAGGAGAGATTACAATCCAATCCTAGGCAAGTGTTGTCATCCATGTACCATATGTGTTTTAACGGAGTGCGTGGGGAATTCGAACAATCAATGCTTATAAAGAATTTCCTTGGTGTACAATCATGTTGAACATCGATTGATTCAATTCCATACGCATTCAATTAACCATACCCAATACACGAATACCTAGACAGCCCATCGAAGCACACCAAGCCACGTGCTACGATTTCAAAACCCCATTAATGGTCACGTGAGAGTGGTTTTATGGTTTCCAATGTCTAAGGCCCAAACCTAGGCTAACAATCTCGTTACTAACAAGAAAGTGGTCTAATAATTAATCTCCTTAACTACTTCCCTACCTGATCCCCAATCATCACGAGACATGTATCATTGGATTCTACGCTCCAAGAGCTTTCCAACGGTATATGGCTCGTGAAATTCCGACGTATGGTTCAGAAGTTATGGTTCAAAGAAGTTTAACCCTTTATATATATATATATATAAATATATATATAAAGTGCGACGGACCATCCATCGGTCCGATTCATTCGGATGGATAAAACAGTACTCGTGCATGTCAGTTACCACCCATTCAACGTTCTGTTTCTTCTTTACTTAAATATTTTTTTTTTTTTTAAAAAAAAAAAAACTCCTTATGATGTCCTGTTCAGTGGCCATTGAACGTTCTGGACGTCCAATGGCCACTGAACCTCCTGGACGTCCAGCCACATTTATTTATTTATTTATTTATTTTCTTTTCTTTCAAATAAGAACCCTATTTTTTTTACAGTTTTTTTCATCCAATTCATTCTAAAAATTCACCTGCACAAAACTGAGCCACCGTGCTCCCCCAATAATCCATTCCATCCATCATTTAACATTAAAATTAACAATTAAATTAAATAAACCCAATTAATAACAAACAGGCTTGGAATTAGGGAAAACTAACAAGAACACACATCCAATCAATAAAAGACATACATACATGCTTAATTATAAAATGCAGATCTACTTGCCTCAACCGGAAGAAATATCAGAAATGGGTGACTTTCGAGGAGAAGCCTTTCTACCCCCAAATCACAAATCTAACCCGACAGAACGAAACCTAACATACCAGGAACAACAATGGAAAGAAAATAATTCAGATCTAACCTAAATCTAACCAAAAAGGGAGATTAAAGAAAATATGAAAGGAGAGGAAGCTTACCGGAAGTTGTACCGGAAGAAAGAGGGGAGGAAGAGATTGAGATCTACCGGATCAGATCTTCGAAAGGAGCTTTCTTGGATGGAGTTCTGGCTTGAGGAAGAAAGAAGAAGAAACTGGGCTGCTGTCTATTCTTCGTTGCAGAGAATAGAATAAGAGATTAGGGCTAATCTCTTGTTTAAGAAGAAAGGGAGGGGGAAAAGACTAAGTTACCCTTTAAGTGGGTCCGGAGAAAGAATTAATTATTAGAAGGGTTTCTGGTCGTCGGATCGCAACGAGCCAGAAGACAAAATTGATCAACGCGACGAGACCTTTCCAACGAACCCAAAATCATGGCAATAGGAATTTTTTGGAAAGACACTCAATTTTTCCCTAATTTGCAAACTACCCCCCTACTAGGGTCAAACGAACTCGGAATCGCACAAAACTTCGCAGGCACTATTCTAATGTTAAAAGAAACTCGCTGACCATCTAAACCCACTTAAATATCTAATAAAACAATAAATTATAATAATATGAAAATAAATGGGTCAACGGGCCTGCTATTGGGCCCAACTGACCCAGTAAGGTCGCGGACCTTACAGGCATCTTTCTATATTGGATTGTTTTTGTTTGGCAAATTGTTTTTAAACGGATCTTAGACCAGCACCTTCTATTTGTCTAAGGTTTAAAATTGGATACGGTTTAGTTTACCTTGGTACCCTAAGTTTCCAAAAGAGGCCAAACTAAAATCTAATATGTTGATACCATAGTGGGCCCATAACCCATTGGTCCCAAGATCTTTACTCAATATGTTTTAAAGCAAAAGTTTTTTTTTGATGACTTAAGCAATTGAGTCATGAAAATTGTTAACCAAGTTTGCTAGATTTAAACAAGGTTTGAGTAACGATCAAAAGTGTTTTTCAAAATCCTAGTGTTAAATAATCAAGTGGGAGAGGGGCTTGGAAAAAGCCCACGGCTTTCCATTTTCGGTTTATGCTATCTCATTGGAGTGTTAGTGGGAGCGGCCATCCCTTCGGTGGAGTTCTTTACTAAAGATTGCTTCGATGGGTTAGTAGGTGAACTAATGTGAATATTCGTAATGAGGTGTTAGTGGGAGCGGCCATCCCTTCGGTGGAGTTCTTTACTAAAGATCACTTCTATAGAATGTCAATGAAGTGTTGGTGGGAGCGGCCATCCCTTCGGTGGAGTTCTTTACTAAAGTTCACTTCAAGATTGGATTAAAGTCACTTCCCTTCGGAGGACTTGAGTCATAGACATTCTGGGAATGCTCATAAGAGATGGTAATACACTTGACATAAGACGGTAATAACCTCTCCCTAGGAGTTAGTGTTATTTGTCATATGAGGCCAAACCAATCAGTGATTGGACTATCACTGGATATGCGTATCCAGACAGTGATAATCCAAATAAGCGATGCTTAACTCAACATGACTGTAGGCTCGGCCATCCCTTCGATGGAGGGTCTATGAGGAAGTTGAGACACTGATACATTATAATTAGGGTTATATAATGTAAAAAGTTTTGTGCATGTTTTTCCTTTTATTACAAGCACCATATACATGTTACATATATACTGCACGTCTAATTATAACCTGTTATATATATATCCAGAGAGATGGGGAAGGACTCTTTTAGCCCATTGATGAGTATTCTGCGTGAGAACAAATTGACTGGCCCAAATTACGTAGACTGGAAAAGAAACCTTAACATAGTACTCACCGCTGAGGAGTACAAGTACGTTTTATCGGAACCCTGTCCTACCGTTGATGATTATTCTACAGATGACCAGCTAGAGGCTGAAAGGAAATGGAAAAAGGCGAATAGCATGGCCAAATGCTACATGCTTGCTTCCATGTCCAACGTGTTGCAAACGCAGCATGAGCAAATGGACACAGCCTCTGATATCATGTTGTCTTTGTCTGAGATGTTCGCAGACAAAAGCAGGCCAGCTAGGCAAGCTGCTTTAAGAACAATCATGAATACTAGGATGGCTGAGGGAACACCTGTCAGAGAGTACATGCTCAAAATGATGGATTGTTTCAATGAAGCTGAGATCCTAGGGGCTGAGATTGATGCAGGGAGTCAGACTGATATGATTCTAGAAACTCTGCCGGAGTCTTTCAACCAGTTCAAGCTCAACTTCAACATGAGCAAGCTGGACATGACTCTCTCAAAGTTAATGAAAGAACTCCAGGCGGCAGAGGCCATCATGAAGCCTAAAGGCCAAGCTCACTTTTCCCAGTCTTCCTCTAAACTCAACCCGAAAGGGAAAAAGTTCAAGAAGCAGGGTAAGGGAAAAGGACAGAAAAAGGGCAATGCTAGGAAGAAGGACAAAGGCACAGGTGAAAAGCCCAAAGGGAAATGCTTCAAGTGCGGCCTCAAAGGTCACTGGAAGAAAGATTGTCCCAAGCTCCTAGGCTCAAATAAGAAAGGTATATCTCTTTCCTACTACATTGAAACCTGCCATGTGGTTGATTCTACTGATTCTTGGATAGTAGACTCTGGAGCCACTAATCATATCTGCAATTCATTGCAGGGGTTTCAGATAATGAAAAAGCTTGAGAAAGGGGAGTTTGACCTTAGAGTTGGAAATGGAGCAAAGATATGGGCTGTTACAGTGGGAGCAGTTACCTTACATTTTCCGAATGATAGGATATTAGTTTTAAACAATGTTATCTATGTTCCGAACATAAGGAAGAATTTAATTTCAGTTTCCAGACTCATTGAATTTAATTATTCAGTTTCTTTCCATTCTGGTGTTGATATCCTATTGCTCCCTCACTGCACAATGTACAACTAGAAAACTCATCTTCCCTTAAGAGGAAGGTATCTTCGACCAATGACACTTATCTTTGGCACTTACGTTTGGGTCATATTAACCTAAAACGGATTCAGAGGTTGGTAGAGGATGGGCTTCTGAGCTCATTAGATCTCGAACCTTTTCCTCAGTGTGAATCTTGTCTCATGGGAAAGATGACAAAAAGGTCGTTCTCTGGAAAGGGACTGAGGTCAAAGGAGTTGTTAGAATTGGTTCACACTGATGTGTGTGGTCCTATGAACAAACTAGCTAGAGGAGGTTATGAGTATTTCATCACCTTCACTGATGATTACTCTAGGTATTGATATGTGTACCTAATGTGACGCAAGTCTGAAGCGTTTGATAAGTTCAAACAATTCAAGGCTGAGGCGGAGCTACAACTAGGGAAACATATCAAAGCTCTTCGATCTGATCGAGGTGGCGAGTACCTCCTGGGTGAGTTCAAGGAGTACCTCACACAACATGGGATTGTGTCTCAGTTGTCTGCACCGGGTACACCCCAGCAAAATGGTGTAGCAGAGAGAAGAAACCGTACCCTTCTTGATATGGTAAGGTCCATGATGAGTCATGCAACCCTACCTATATCATTTTGGGGATATGCCCTAGAAGCAGCAGCATACATTTTGAATCTGGTACCTTCTAAATCAGTACCTAGGACACCTCAAGAAATGTGGACAGGTCGAAAACCCAGTTTAAAACATATCCACATTTGGGGTTGTCCAGCTTATGTACTGAATGATAAAGCTGCCAAGCTAGAACCCAGATCGGAAATGTGCTACTTCATTGGGTATCCTAAGGGAAGGAGAGGAGGCATCTTTTATCATCCAAAGGAGCAAAAGGTGCTTATCAGCACTCATGCTAGATACTTGGAGGATGATTGCATGATGCACCAAGAGCTTGGTTGTAAAGAAACACTTGAGGAGATTCTTTCAGAAACTCCTACAACATCTGTGCCAGATCCTGAGACTGTAGAAAATCAAGACATTCCTTTTAACACTCCGGAACCTCGTCGTAGTGGGAGAATTTCTAGACCACCAGATAGATACCTGGGAGTGTCTTTCATGACAGACTCCGAGGATTTGGTTAAGGATCCTACTAGTTACGAGGAAGCAGTAACGGACATAGATGCTGACATGTGGCAGCAAGCGATGAAATCTGAATTGGATTCTCTGTATTCCAATCAAGTCTGGGAACTTGTGGATGCACCTGAAGGGATCAAACCCATAGGGTACAAGTGGATCTACAAGAGAAAGAGAGGAGTGGATGGGAAGGTTGAAACCTTCAAAGCAAGACTGGTGGCGAAAGGATATACTCAGAAAGAGGGCATCGATTATGAGGAAACCTTTTCGCCAGTAGCCATGCTCAAGTCCATAAGGATTCTCTTAGCCATCGCATGTCATTATGACTACGAGATATGGCAAATGGATGTCAAGACAGCTTTTCTTAATGGAAGTCTTGACGAATGCATCTATATGATGCAACCAGAGGGATTCATTGCTGGTGGCCAAGAGAACATGGTTTGTAAGCTTAAGAAGTCCATTTATGGACTTAAGCAAGCATCTAGGGCGTGGAACATCAAGTTTAATCAGGCAGTCAAATCCTTTGGCTTTGATCAAAACATTGATGAACCATGTGTGTATAAGAAAGGGAGTGGAAACGCAGTTGCATTTTTAGTCCTATATGTGGATGACATATTACTCATTGGAAATGATGTTGGCATCTTGTCGTCTACTAAGGTTTGGTTATCATCTCAATTTCAGATGAAGGATTTGGGTGAGGCGAGCTATGTCTTAGGGATCAAGCTTTTGCGAGATCGCAAGAACAAGATGTTAGCCTTATCCCAATCTTCGTATATTGAGAAGATATTGGTCAAGTATAACATGCATGACTCTAAGTAGGGCTTGCTACCTTCTAGACATGGAGTGCCACTATCTCGGAATCAATGTCCGAAGACACCTGAGGAGATAGAAAGCATGAGGAGAGTACCATATGCATCAGCTGTTGGAAGCCTCATGTATGCAATGTTGTATACTAGACCAGATATTTGCTTTGCCGTTGGCATGGTTAGCAGATATCAATCAAACCCTGGACCTATGCACTGGACAGCGGTTAAGCATATATTCAAGTATCTTCGGAGAACGAAAGATTATATGCTAGTCTACCGAGCAGATGATCTAACGCCACTGGCGTATACAGACTCGGATTTCCAGTCAGATGTAGATGGCAGAAAGTCTACCTCAGGATACGTCTTTACTCTATCAGGAGGGGCTATATCATGGAGAAGTGTCAAGCAAGATTGTACTGCTGATTCTACCATGGAGGCAGAGTATGTGGCGGCATCGGAAGCTGCGAAGGAAGCAGTATGGCTCAGAAAATTCCTATTGGAATTAGGAGTTGTTCCTGCAGTGCAGAAACCGATTGTCATGTACTGCGACAATACTGGAGTAGTAGCTAACTGCAAAGAGCCGAGGAATCACAAGAAAGGCAAGCACATTCAGAGAAAGTACCACTTGATCCGGGAATTCGTCCAGGACGGAGAAATAGTGGTAGAGCAGATTGCCTCAGCAAATAACTTAGCTGACCCATTCACTAAGACTCTTACTGAGAAAGTGTTTACTTCACATGTTGAGTCTATGGGAGTTAGGTTAGGTCGTAGTGATCTTTAGTGCAAGTGGGAGATTGTTGGGATTGGTGTATGCCCTAAAGCCCACTGACTGCACTTTCATCTCTGTAACTGGATATTTATTGGTTATTTAATGGAATGACTTCTTTCTCTTTATACTTGTGTATTTGTATGGTTGTGTAAGGCCCATTGTTTTCTAGTAATGACTTAGGTGTGTAGTGGCTACACACAGTTAGGTCTGAGTCATGGACACTTGAAACAATAAACTTGTTCATAACTGAGAGATGGAGTTGGGCACTTCATCTTGGTATAAGTTATAATGAGATACTCTCCTGTATTCAGGGTGACTTACCTAAGTCACGGGAGGCTTTTCCGGATTTATCTCATTAGTGCATGTGTCATGCATTGAACAGGACCACTTGTAGGTGTGATCTCTAAAATAGTACTATCACAGAGAGAGATCAAATCACCTCTTGCTACTGAGTGACCAGTGCTCTTAATCTTGAGCATTTGTGGATGAACTGACGAAGTCAAGTTCTTGTGCTTTAATTCACTATGGGTGAGATCCTGTTCATGGGTCAACAGCTCTGTGTTTTGGGTGCTTGGGCTTGATTAGTTGGGACGTGCAAATGCAATATGGAATCTATGCCATCACTTGATGGAATGATCGTCCCCTTAGAATTATCCGATTAATCATCAGAATCTAAGATCTTAGTATATGGATGTTCCATATGGATATTGAACTTGTGGGTCGCTCCCTGGATCAAGAGAATGATATTCAAATGATGATTAGGTCAAGGATATGAAATTCTAAGGTTGAGATGTAATCAAGAAGGTAGATAGTACATCGGTTAACCTACTTGATTATGGATGTTACATAGAGGGGCATTGTGGTCATTGTACTTGGTAGGTCAAAGACAATCATCAGTTTATGATGAGCTTTTATTTGCAATTTAATATTTGTCCCTGGAGTGCAACCATAACTCTCTAGTGGAATGAGTTAAGGTTAAAATGATCCTAGTGTTGCTATGGGGTTAGCATGGACATTTTGGTCATTTTGGGAGCCAAGGGCAAATATGTCTTTTGGTCCCTTCTCTAGCCACTTTCCTAGATTGGCAAGGTTTCCTAAATTGTTTAAATGTGTGGAGAAATAATTTTGAGTGTAAATTCAAATAGGTCCATGAAGGCATACATGAATTACATCTCTAGATAAATTATTTGGTGCATGGACCATAGTTAGTGTGGGCTAGCCAATGTGGTCCCTAGTTTGTGGGTCCCAAGTTTGTGTAGGCCCCATTACTTGGAAGGAGTTCTTTTTTTTTTTGTACAAGTTTTCCTAAAGTTTAGTAGCTTTCTAATTCAATTTGGAAACTAAACTAAGAGGGGAAGGGCTGGACGTCCATATGGGTTTCCTTTTTAGTAAGTCTTTCTTGGTTTCCTAGTTCTTTAAGGAAACTTCTTCTAAAAGAGATTTCCTCTTTATATATATGGCTGGCTGTACTCCCCTGGGGCGTGCAACAACTAAAGGAAAGAAAGATAAAAAGGAGAGAGCCTAGGAAAGAAAAAGGAGAGAAACAGCCCATAGAAATTCTCCTCCTCTTGGACGTCCATTGTATGAAGAAACTTTCTTGCTGGTCCTTGTTTTCTTCCTGCAGAAAACCCATATCAGATCTGAGTCCTACACTTCAGATGAAGGAAAAATAGTTAGAAGGAAACTTGGTTGTGTTCCCACCAACACTAACCAATCAGATTAGTAGAAAGAGGAATAGAGTAGAAGACTAGAAGGGAACCTGCTGCAGAGAAATTCCAGTAAGGTTGCTGAATATTGCAGTCTAAAGAATCTGATTTTAAAGTTCAGATTTCAGAGGTTTTTCGACCTAAGAACATCAGGTATGTGTTCTTCTTTGTATCTTCTTTGTTTTCACACAAGTTGATTATGATTGCATGGTGTTATTGTGTGATTTACATGGCTGGTTTGCTTTCTTATTATGGTCCTAGATAAAAGTTTTGAAATTCCAGCCATAGAACTCTTTTCTTCAAAGGAGTTCAGATCTGAATCACACCAACTTTCAGGCTCCCGTCAGGATCTTGAAATGGATGACATGTTGTCTGGCCGAGCCCTTCCCCGTATATGTTTGGAGAGTGGGCTGTTTGAATTTGGTAGGAAACGGTACCGAGTCCATCCATAAGGGATATGGCGGCTTGATTCCGTGTTCCTTTAGTGAATCCTCTTCCTTTGCTTTGGCGAAGATATCGTCAACGTCCCTCTTGGTAAGAGCGCGTGACTCATTTACCTCCTCCTCGTGGTGACTTGGAGGAACTTCATTATTTGGTGGACGTTGGAGGGTAAGAAGTAAGTTCTCCATGAGAGCTTCTATCCTCTGCTGTCCCTGCTCCAGCTGCTGGATGCGTGCGGCTACGTCATCTTGCGGCGGAGGCTGCTCAGCATTTGTGACTAAGACGTTCATCTTTCGAGAGTCGAATGAGGATACCGTCTTGGTGACTGAGCTGGAGCTCATTCTTTTGGATGAAGAGCTCGAAGAGTGATTGCTCCGGTATCCTTGACTTGAAGGAGTGGGAGAATCTTCTCTATGTATTCGCGCCCGGGAGACGCTGCGCCAAGACCTTGCTCCGCTTGCGGAACAAGAGTGGCTTATCAATCCAATCCTAGCCCTGCCAAGGTCCTGGCTTCAAAAGAAGTGGGGGGTTCGGGAAAACAAACTCTTATTCGGATTCGCATCGCCTGGTGGGGCGGGTCTCGGACAAGAACTTATAGCCTGCCAGATGGTCCGGAAGGATTAGGAGGTTACATGGAAAGGTGGGGTTCGAAATAGGCACTGGGGGTCGGCGGATCGTCCAGTCATACTGGGATGGGTTCGGTGGCCTACTCGATTTCTAGTTCTTTATCCCGATCCACGAGAGGGCTTCTATTCCTTTCTGGTGGCGTGGAAGAACCGGAGTGTAGCGGGAAACGGGGGCAGTAGGCAATCCGATCGGGAATGGTTCCTTCCCAGGTGAGGTATTGACATCTGGAAAGTCTCTTATCTTTCTTTTTGCTTAAAAAAAATCCAATGAATGCTGCGAATCAAATACTCGCTTGACGAAATTGGAGGGTGAGATAGAATTCCTGACTATCGGTTCTGGTGCGAGTGGGTCATCGGGTGATGGGTGGCCTATTCCTCTCATGGACGGGGAAGAGTTTGGCGTTTATCGGGTGAAACATCTCTGGGATAGGCAAGAGAAAAAAGTGGCTTGGTCCGGTCCCGGAATGGAGAAGCGTATACCGATAGGAGAGAACCCTCTCTCAACTTTGAGTGACTATATATCTATTTCCCTCACTGTCTATTCCATTCATTTCCGTAACTGTAGCAGGGTAGGATGATTGATCCGATGGGATAGGTGGTGCCGGGTGTCCCTCTCGTTCAGTGATCCCCGGAGCGGGGCGTGGTTAAGGGATTCGGGGATAGAGGAGGTCGGGCATCCACTCCAAACTTCATGGGCACGTAACATGGTTCCAGATGTCCATTCCTTTATTACTTTCCTGGGCAACCCGCCAGAGATAGGAGGAAGTCCACCATCGCGTCAACGATGGGCAACATACATAAGGAGGTCAGGTTCGGTTCCAAGCTTTCCAGCAACTCCTGATGGGTGGAAGGGACGGAGGCGGACTTCAGGATGCTCTACTCTTATCAGCCATTTTTCGTGACATCATATCACTATTCGGCAAGTCAATCCCGCTTACCGGCTCAATATATCTCTCAATAGATTCCAACGACCGGACAGGATAGGAGATCGCCCAACCTTGCAATATCTCTTTCTGAAGCAACTATAACGGAGGGGCAGCTTCCCTACCCACTGGGGATTTATTCCCTGCTCCAACTTCGGATTCTTGCAAATCATCCTCGACTGTAGTCGTGAGAGCGAGTCTCATTGCTTCCCCTTTTACGAGGGAGCCCGCCAAAAAAAATGGGATATTGGAGTCGTACCGCATATCTCTTCTCGGGAAGGATGGCTTATTCAGAAAGGGACCCATCTTTATCTTCTCGGGAAGGATTGTCAAGGTCCTATTCACTGATCTAGCCTCTGCCTTCAGGAACAAGTCACAGTCATCCGCAAAAAGCAAGGATTGGGATTTGGGGCCCCTGGGCAGAAGCCCTAAGCACTCTAATCCTCTTGTCCACAACAGCCTGATTCAGATTTGAAATGAGAACATCAAGGCACATAATGAAGAGGTACAGGGGGCCCTCTCTAATATACCCCTAGAAGGTCTGAAAGGTTCAGACAGGATGCCATTTGTTAGGACCTTGAAAGAGGCTGATGTTATGCATTCCATAATGAGGGAAATCCAGAAAGAGGGAAAGTGAATTGAAGATCGATGAATTTCCATTCAAGTTGGTCATATGCCTTGGATAAGTCAAGCTTGAAAGCTACATGGCCCGTATCTTACTCGTTTAAGCTGCGATCAAAGTGTTATCCATGATTTGTCTATCAGGCACAAATGCATTCTGAAAGGGAGAAATGAGTCGACTGAGAAAAGGCTGCATTCTATTGACCATGATGGTAGTGATGGTCTTATAGATCACATTACAAAGGCTAATTGGCCTAAAATGATCCACTTGGGTGGGTTTCTCTTTCTTAGGGATGAGAACAATGTGGGTCTCATTAATCTTTCTCAGGGGGTGGCCAGAGTCAAAGAAACTTTGTATAGTATCCCTAAAAGATTGCCCAACTACGTGCCAGTACTTTTTTAAAAACAAGGCAGTAAATCCTCAAGCTTGTTCCCATCCATTTTCCACAATGCCGCCTTAATTTCCTGATCAGTTACAGGCTCTAACAGTCCCTGAGCTTCTTGTGTAGACAATTTAGGAAGACAACTATTAAGCTGGTCAGGGAAGTTTCCAGGATCAGTAGTGGTAAATAGATTTGAAAGAGAATGCAAAAATTTCTTATTGACCCCTTCCTCAGAAGTCGCGCGGGAGGAGGTGATTGGTGTATCTAGTCCTACTTGTAGTGTCCCTTCATCATCTGTTTTTCCCTCTTCTAAGATCACATCTTGGAATGGCAACAGGAAGGGATGGGATCCTTCTTTGTCACTTTGTTAAGTTCTCTAAAATCTACGCAGATCAAAGTCTTTGTCACAAAAAGAAAAGGATTCAATCCAGCCCATAGGTTATCCCTATGGCTACCTTGTTGTGAATGAAAGCACACTCAAAAAGCGAAGGGGCCCGCCTCACCGCTCCCCCTTCCTTTCTCACGGAAAGCTCTCCAACAAATCCAGAATACTCACCATGAGAAAGGCCTTCCGTTCACTGCATGAATGAAAGTCAGCCTCATTCACTGCGCTACTTCGGACCCTCTCTAGCAAATCCAAAGGCGGCCTACCCGCTTTCCTTTCGGTCAACTGCCCCTCGCTTTAGGGGACTTTCAGTCCAAATACTAAATTCGTCATTCAAGCCCGGGAAACTCAAGTGGATTACTTCACCAACACCGACGAAGATACTGTACTGAATGACTTGATCGATCGTACTAGATAGCATAAGAGAGACCATAAACCTTTCATACGCAATTCACACCGCGGGCAAAAATGAATTCCACTAGCTCAATTCATTAACAAAAATGATTGGCCGGCGTTGTCATTAAATTCATAGTGGTGAAGGTCTTTGTCTTTCACCCGCTTCTCGTAAATACCATTCATGATTTGGCGCGCCCGTTCTCTTGTAGGATTTTCCACGGGGTTGTTGGCTATATCCTACAAGATTTCAACGATGCGAGCCTTACTTGTATAATGCGGTCCCGCTAACAGCTCGAGCACCCGTTGATACTTCCTGTATGACGGTGTTCTGTCGAAGGAAGTATCTATGTCTGCCTTAAGGGAGTCAATTAGGATCCGACGAAGGGACCAATACCCATTGGGCAGATTGTGAGGCTCATTGGTGTCATCGGGAACCACATTTGCTGGCCCCGCGTCATTCCTACCCGGAGCAGGGTTTACGTTCGGTTCTGCCCCAGCGCCAGCGGGTAACACCAGATTCGCAAGATAGGGCGCGACCTAGGTAGCGAGGAGGGCCTTCACAGCAAATCCAATCGCCAAGGCTAGAGCCCCTTAGCAGCCTATTTTCATGAGAAAGAAAGATAGGGCGCGCTGTCCAAAAAAGAACCCTACTTTGGAAAGTAGGATTTGAAAATACGAAAGAAAACCGAGTTTGACGCAAATAAGAAAAAAAATCACTAAAAGAAGAGTTACGATGATGGCTCGGCACAGGAAGAAAAATAGTATTCGATCTCTTACGGAATTCCTTTTCTTAGTCATGTGGTATTTTTGCCTAGTCATTGGTACGAGAACGATAGAGTTTTTTTGTGCTAGCGAGTGAATTAGGTGTGTTTTTGCATGAGCGACCCATTGGGCGCGAACGTCTCCTTCTATCTGATTTACCGCTTTTCTTTATATAAGCAATTTTAGATGTAGAACCCGTCTAGTGGCTTACGGAGAGATGAAGATTTTGACTTGGTTTAGCTGTCATAGTGGAGTGAAGGGACCCATTGGAGTCTGGGGCCCTAGCGTGACTCCTTAGTCTACTTACAGTGCATTAAGTACTTCTCCCCTTTCCTTTATTGATTGTACGAGCAATCATTGTCTTATTCGTTCTATGACACTAGTTGAGTCTTTTTTCAAAATTCGATCAAATCGATCGAGAATCTCATCATCTGTTAGGTGGGCCAACCGACCGACCGAGTTGGGCTGGGCGTCCATGTCACAAAACCTTTCTCTAGCCAAGAATCCCATTATTGATCGAATCGGAGCGGATCAAATTCATTGGCAAATTAAATACCGTATTCTCAGAAAAAAAACCTAGAAAAGAGGAGGAATCACTAAGACAAGAGCTAGGTAAGCAAGCAAGAAGGAGAAGCGTCAAAGGCGAGGCAAGGGGCGAACATCTCTATCATATAGCACCGGGCCAGCAGCCCCAATGCGGGGGCGCGAGTCACTTTCCTTTGGCAAGGCAAGCCTATCCATTATCAAAATAGAACAGGGCTTCTACGACTGCTCCTTCTGGCGACTAGCTCCAACCACTAGCGGTTGGTAGCTTGCTTCCTCCTCCATGTTAGTGCCACATTCCTATAAGCACTTGTTTTGTATTGTCAATTCCGTGTCGAAAAGTCTAAGACCTTGCCTCTTAGAGTTTCACAAGGAAAATCAAGTTTGAAGGCAAAAGATCAAGTCTTGGAAGGCCCAGATTCATCAAGGAAGACCTCCATATGTGTGCCAACCTATTCAGGTAAATGGGACTCCAACCCAACCAAGAAATGGCCCAAAAAACCCTTAGTTTAATTGCTTATTTCATAGGGTTTTAAAGATTGTTTTTGAGTTTTTTTTCAAGACTCAAAACAGGCCTCAGAAGTCAGCTAACTGCCATGGTTTTCGGTCACCTCGCGGTTACTTTTCCAGAGAGCAAAAAAACTCTCTTTAAACGGATTTTCGATTAGCTTGTGACATGAACAGTAACTTCACTATTCACTATTCACTGTTCACTGTTCACTAGCCGTTTGAACAGTAACACTATTCACTGTTCACTGTTCACTAGCCGTTTGAACAGTAACACTATTCACTGTTCACTGTTCACTGTTCATGACCGTTGGAGAGCCGTTGGAGAGCTTTCTATAAATTGGAAAACGCCCCAAATCATCCCTAAGGGCTTGAAAATCATTTCCAAGGCCTCCTAGATCATGAGAGCTCATGTCCTAACCATTGTGCATCATATAAGAGCTCTCATAGATCATTCCACACTCACTATGAGCTTGTTTTGTCAAATCTAAGAGCTTCATTAGCTTAAGGAAAGTGTGATGTGTGGAGACAATATTGCCTACGGAAGAACTTGAGCTATCATAGATTATTTATCCATATCCCTAGACCAAAGACCTCTTCCCTTGATTGAGCACAACATTGGAGCATCATCATCAACATCAAGGAAGCATTGCGAGAGGCATCAAAGCTTGAAGCTGCGGTGACAAGCTTCGAAGAGCATCCTCCAGACTTCGTCAAATAGGCAAGTGGCAACCTCCAGACTTTGTCAAAAAGAGGCAAGTGTTCTTCGCCCTCACTTCATTAAATTCAGAGCATTGTAAGAGTGGCTTATTTCTTTGTGATTTAACCACTATAAAGATTGTATAGGGGAGTAGATCTGTGTGGTCGAACCTCGTGAACAAAAGAGGGGAGTAGATCTATGTGGTCGAACCTCGTGAACAAAAGAGGGGAGTAGATCTGTGTGGTCGAACCTCGTGAACAAAATTTATGTAGAATCAGTACTTGTTTAGTTTGATTCTTCATAGTGGAACCAGGGGACTGTGTGACCCTTGAGAGTGGATGTAGGTCTGTGTGACTGAACCGCTATAAATCCCTTGTGTCAATTTCTCTATCTCTATCTCTTGTGCTTGATTTATATATATCTATATGTTGTGGAGAATGATATGAATGATATTTAGTTTAATACACATCCACTTGTGCGAAAACAACATTGATCATATTGGTAAATCATATCTTGTTTAGCACACACTCTTTAACAAGTATTCATTTGAGCACATTGATTTATATCATAAGTGAATTTGTGAAGAGTGTTGTACATACACTTATGCTTATTAACATGAAACTAATTGTCATATTTTTTATTGTTTAAAGCACTCACACATTGAACACATATTCCGCATAAGTTGTATTCTTATTTGTGTTCATTGTGTTATTTATCCTAGTTGGGATTAAAATTGGACTAAAATGTTTGTAATTGGGAAAAGAATTCCATTAGTCCTATTCACCCCCCCTCTAGGACACTTTCATTGGCCCTAGCTGCACTATCAATTGGTATCAGAGCGGTTACTCCATAAAGGCTTAACAACCCGGAGTTGATCTTGTTTGACCTCATGTATTGAAGGGACCTCGAGGACAAACCTACCAAGACCTTAGGATGATTTTCAAAGGAAGATCGTTAGAGAGATCTTAAGATCTTGAACCCTTTTGGACCAACCTATTTCTTTTTTAGTTATTTCATATTGTTGGTCTATGAGCTTTTGCATTTTGAACTTATATAGTTACATTTGTTTTAATGCAAAAGTATTTGTAGTCAATTGATTTTGTTCTCATAAACTTTTGTAGTTATATCTTTTGATTCACAAAATCACTTGATTGCATCTTATTGATGTGCATTTTGTTCTCATATTGTTTTATCTATGAAAATGCATTTCAATGCTCTTTTAATATACTTCAATTAATTATGGTTTAAAATTTTTTTTAAAAATATCCATGATTAATTGATGTTACATCCCCTGTTTTTCAAAAATTAATGAATTTCATAAGTTATATCATTTTGAAAAAATAGATATTTTTGAAAAACGAATTTTCCATAGTTTTTATTTTCAAATGGAAAATTATTCTCAACTTGTATTTATTTCAAATAATTATATTGTTTTAAAATGCAAGTTGGAAGTTATGAGAATTGAATTTGTTTCTGTTTTTATGTTTCAACTCTTGTATGAGAAATTCAATTCTTGTAATATACTCGAAACTCAATTGGTTATCAATCTATAGTTATATTTGTCAAAATAAATGTGTTTTTGAATAAACGCATTTTTCCAATTGGTTTCAAGTTATATTGTGACAAATGCTCTTAAAAGTTTTGAGTTTCAAAAGCATTGTCTATATAAACATTTCCTTGTCTTTATATGTATATCTTTTTGGAAATGTATGGTTATTACAAAAAAAAAAAAAAATGGAACATATCATTTCCTTAGAAATCATGTGCAGAAGAGTGATATTGTACTAGAATTCACAAGCACACACGATAAGTTGGCAGACATTTTTACAAACCCATGCCAGAAAATAGACTATGCATGATTAGAAAAGAAATCGAAATGTTGCATTTATTTGTCTAAATGTCTTACAAAAACTTGAGACATTTAGCCTCATCATTCAAATGCTTTTGCCTTTCATAGATCCTCATGCAATCCTTGTCAAAGGATGAGGCAATCGAACCGAAGAGGTAAGCAAGGATTTTAAATCCTTATTCTGTTGCTTTAATTCTACTATTCTTCTGTTAGATTCGAGAAGAAGCCGTTGCAGTACATCGATCTCCTCAATAAGCTTCTCCTTATTGTGCTTGGACTGCAACCGATCGGAAAATGAGACAATGGATGATGAGTATTGAGTCCCGAGACTCAGAAGCTCATAAATGGCATCTTGATCCGATTTATTAGCCAAATCTCTCTCTTGTCGCCTTGGCATCATGGAACCCAAAACAGATGCAGATAAAGTTTGGGATTGAGGTAGAGACCTCATCTCCTGATCACAAGAAGTACTAAAAGGAAATCGATGAGCCATTGAAATTTTGTGAAAAAGAATGCTGATGGATTACAGAGACGAGAAGAAGATTTGATGCAAATTAGATAAAGCTTCCACTACTCTTATAGAGATGGAAATACGATCAAGACAAACTATCATCTCTTCAAATCGTACTTAGTCAAGCTTACAAGATATGCTGGATGCAAATTTTCAAAAGCTACTTAGCTAAACCAGTAAGATATACTGCGGGCTGTCCCTATTTTTCTCGTAAACGCTGAAACGCTGCTATTATTGACTCCGCCAGATCTCGTTTGTCAACAACATCAAGCGGATTTGAATCTCCTTTGCAGTTTTGTCGAACACGGGTGGTTCCTGTTAGAGATCCTTGAACTATGCAGAAGCTTGGGCTTGGGCTTAGTGTACATGGGTTGGGTTGACCCATTAGGTCGAATTGACCTGTTGGGCTATTTCTTTACAGTTCCCATTGTTCAACTCTCTGCAGTCTTTTCTAACACACCGTTTTCTTTGTGTATTGCTTATTAGAGGAAGAAGTCTTTTCATTGAATCTCAATTGGTATTCTCTATTCCAATTGGCATCCATGATCGTTTCTCTTCATGGTCTTGAACACTTAGAGGTTACTACCATACATGATACCCTGTTATGCATTTCATTCTCAATTTCTTTTTTAACAGGTGCTTCTAAAAGGAATTTTCCTTATTTCATGTATATAGGTACATTTGCAAGGGTAAAGAGTTTATTTGTTGATGATATGAGCCTCTATATGCAAATGCCAAATTGTTCTATGTATGGTTGTGTTGTTTTCATTTGTTGACTCCATACTAGAACTCTAAAATCCATCCTTATGCTTTCAAGTTATATTTTTATAAGTGATGAATATTCATGATGTTTAGTGAACATTGTGTTTGTCACATCCATGTTCTTTTCATGGTTTCCTATTTGTTTGGTATATCTTAAAATGTGACAAAATTTGTGAACTTTGATATTGAAATTTCACTTTAGCATCATATCTCTCATGTTTGCCTCCTCTAAATTATGGTTGTTTTCTTGAAGAGGTTGGCGTCATGTTAGTTGAACTTCATTTCATAAAGCATATGAAATGATGTTATTTCACATAGCATATGATTTTCAAGAGTTAAACATGTTTATGCTATGATTAATGCCACAAGTCTCATGGATTTCTATGTTTTTGAAACATTTTTATTAGTTATATGTTTTTCAAAATCATTCAGAGTTTTTACATTGATTAAAAATATTTTACAATCCATGATTTAGTATGATTGGTTGTATCCTTAACATGTTCATTATTCTGGAATTGTGATTTAATGCTTTGGATACTCCACCTTGATTCATTCCAAGTTGCACTTATATTGTATATCTTTTTGAATCATTCGAACATTAACGTTTAAGGTAGGATAGCTAGGAGAGTGGGAGGAGACGGGAGACTCCTCACTTGTTGGGTACGCAAGCGTAATTCCATGTGTGGTAGCTATGGACTGCTGACTGTAATTCTGTGTGATCACGTAAAACACTGCTCTGATGCTTCTATCCTTACCAACAGATAACATGATTCATATACTTGGTTGAATCTCAAGTTGTTGTTCCCCATACATATAAATCTCTTTCGATCTTGTCTATGTTTTGGAATCAACAAATTCATTTATTTCAAAAGAAATTTGTGTAAAATTCTTTTTGAACTTTACTAAGAAACCCACATCGACCATCCTTGTACTCTTTATTGGTATATTAGTTAGATAGTCAAGTTGATGTGGGAAAATCCATTTTGCATATCTTCTTGATAGGTATATGCAAATTTGAATGAGATGTGATGAGCTAAAAAGATCTTTCAATTAATATTCCATCTCATATTTTCCAATCAGTTGCTTTGTCATTTTGAAATAAATATGATTTGAAAAATGAGTTTTCCATGGTTTTTAAGTTTTTACTTCAATGGAAGATTATGCAATTGATTTTCATTTTGGGCTTTGTTAAGTTACATGCTTTTAAAATGAAACTCTCAATTGATACTCATCTATTCATCATTATGTCTTTCCATGATTAGCAACATATTGAGAAATTTGATCAATGTAAGCTTTAATTGTTATATTTGAGAACTCCCTAGTTTCATGCCTTACATCTTCTTCATGCATTACATCGGTATATTCACTGTCATCATATTGACAAAATAAGAGAATGATGTTGAGGGGAGTATCGACATCTCTAAAATGATCAAATGTGAGTTTATATTTGAGGATCATGGGAGCATACATATATGAATAAGAATGGAAATATTATTGTTTTTAAGTATTTAAAAAAAAAAACTATTTTTTGAGAATGCATTAACTC
>QPKB01000549.1:0-26879 GCA_003546025.1 Camphora micrantha
TGGCAGCTCAGTTCGGCGAAGCGCAAAGCTCAAAAAGAATCAAAGCAGAGTTCGGTAAAGCACTGATCCCGGCCATGACAGCTCAGTTTGGCAAAGCGTCAAGCGCAGAGATCGTTCAAGCACTGGCGAAGCGTTGAGCTCGGTCAGTTCGGCAAAGCATTGAGGTTAGTAAAGCGCAGTGCGTGGTTAAGCACTGAGCAGCTCGGTAAAGTCTTTCAAGCACTGAGCAGCTTGGTAAAGCGCAAAGGTCGTTCAAGCACTGAGTAGCTCGGTAAAGCGCAAAGCTCATTCAAGCACTGAGGTCGGTCAAGCGCAGAGCTCAAAACAGAAAGTCACGCGAGGAAACAGGGGATCTCTTCCAATCCTTGAAGGAGTGCTCAAAACAGAAACTTGCACGAGAAAAAACAGGGGAGCACTTTCTATCCTTGCAGGAGTTTCCAAAACCTCTCCTAGCCCTTTTGCAATCACGAATTAGGTTTGGAAAATCCTATAAAAAGGCATGCTAGGGATCGTTGAACATACACAGAAAGACACATAGAGACAGACAGAAAGAGAGAGATTCGTGAGGGTGTGTGAGCTTGCAAGGAGTTACTGCTGTGATTCCGTTACAACAAGTAAAGAAGAAACTCTGCATCAAGAAGATGGTTCTTCATCAGTAGTTTCTTCAAATAAGTATCTCTCAATTCATATTTATTAAAAGTCTGATTGTATGGGATTGAGAGTGAGAGATTAATTTCTGTAAAGGGTTCTTCTCTAATCATTGTAAAATATCAAGTGGGTGCTTGGTATTGGGGTTTGGTGATCCTGTCTGTTGGTGCAGACAAATTATAAAGGGAGTTGTTGCTTCTTAGATAGTGGGTGCTATCTGAATCAGGGGTGGGTGCTCCTTGAAGTTAAAGCTTCAGAATAAATCAGTAAGACTAGCCTCGGATTGGTGTCCGAGTAGTCGTTGCACTGTGGACGTAGCCTTTGGGTGAACCACGTTAAAATCTTGTGTTCCTGTGGTTGCTTGATTATTGCTTTGATTATTTGGACTTATTAGTATTCAAGTAAAAAGTATTGAGACATCACTGATTCACCCCCCCCCCCCCCCCTCTCAGTGATCGTGTGATTCTAACAATTGGTATTAGAGCGAGGTTCCTTTAGCAAGCATTAACACGCTGAGAGTGATCTCTAAACGAATCACTTGGGGTCCAATACTGGGAACACAAAAGCACCTCTGTTTGATGGTACTAACTACTCCTTCTGGAAGCTAAGGATACAGGCTTACATTAAGTCACTTGGCTATGATGTTTGGGAGGCTGTAAAACTTGGCTACAACGCTTCTATCACACCCACTGATGCTGCAAGAAAGAAGCTAGCAGACAACGACTCCAAGGCACAGAACACTCTCTACAGCGGCCTTGTAGACAGTGAGCTTGTAAAAGTCATGACATACAAGACTGCAAAAGAAGTGTGGGACAAGTTGCAAAATATTCATAAAGGTGATGACAAAATCAAGGAAGTGAAGTTGCAGACTCATCGCTCACAATTCGAGTCTCTTCGCATGGAGGAAAGCTAGAATGTTGACTCCTACATGCTGCGGGTCAATGAAGTCATCAACGCCATCCGTGGACTGGGGGAGGAAATCAAAGAACCGGTCATCATCAAAAAGGTTCTGAGATCGCTTCATCCCCGGTTCGATTCAAAAGTCTCTGCCATTGAAGAAGCCAAGGACCTGAATGTGTTTTCCATGGAGGAACTGCATGGATCACTTACTGCCTATGAGATGCGCATAGGCAAGACATCCTCATCTGATAGAGTGGCGGCCTTCAAGGTACAGAAAAAGGTGAAGGATGCTGATCTCGGTGATGATTCTGATGATGAGCTTGAGGCTCAATTCGTCAGAAGATTGAAGAAAGGCAGCAACGGAAAGTACAAGGGGAAGTTACCTTTCAAGTGCTTCAATTGTGGCGGTGTTGGCCACTTTGCTGCGAAGTGTCCGTTCAAGGACAATGATGAAGAAGACTCTTATGCTGATAAGAGTCAGAGAAAGCAGAGGTTCAGCAAAACAGGAAAGACTAAAAGCTTCATCAGTCATTACACCAACGATGCGTCTGAAAGTTCAGACAATGACGATTCAGCTGAGTTGAACGAAGCACTCTTCATGGTCACTGTTGAAGAGGAGGAAGAGCTGGAGGCGCAAGATGATGAGGCCGAGGTCAACCTCGAAGGAGAACTGATTGCGGCACTTAAGGAGTTAAGCTTGGAGCGAAAAACAAGTAAGAAAAATCTGAAACTCCTCCATGATGCTGAAAGTTCTATAATTACCTTAAAGACTCAAGTTGAAGAGTTTAAGAGAACCATTGAAATTCTAGAAAACCAAGTCAGTGCTAAAACTGAGGAGGTTGTGAAACTTGAGAACGAAATCCTTCGAGCAAGGGTTGAAAATTTAAAACTTAATCAAAAGCTCAAAGTGCTCCAAGCGATCAATGGAACTATGAAGCTAAACAACCTGCTGAAAGTTCAAAGGCCTCCCCACATCAAATTTGGTCTAGGATATGAGACCGGAGAATCCTCCAAGGTTGCACCTCCTGAAAAGACAACAGCACCACCAAAGTTTGTGAAGCAAACAGCTACACCTTCTAAAGCTGTGAAGCCCACCGTCCAGCCTAAGAAAGAGACTATACATGTGAAGTCTAACCAGCCATTCAAGAAACAAAGAAAGTTCAGTTTTTATGGTTATTGTTTCAATTGTAATAGATATGGACATAAATTAGCTGATTGTAGACTTTATGTTAAAACTAGTATGACTGCAACTAGGAACCCTTTCTCAGTCCTAAGTAGCCACAACATTGAGTGCCATAAGTGTCACAACTTTGGTCACCTGGCTAGGGACTGCAGGTTGCATATTGCTAACCGATTTAAGGTTGAGAAGAAACCCAAATTGGTCAAGGTCTGGAGGGTGAAGAAAAGGGCAGAAGAACCCAAGGAATCCTTCATTGTGCAAACCGCTTTCAATGCTCAAAAGAAGGCTGCACCATGGATCCTTGACAGTGGTTGTTCAAGTCATATGACCGGTGACAAAGACAAGTTCACAAAGCTACAACACTTTGAGGGTGGCTCTGTAAAATTCGGCAATAACAACGGCGCCAAAATCTGTGGCAAAGGCGTTGTTCAGCTGAAAGAAGGCAAGATCAGTTCTGAAGAAGTGTTGCATGTGTCTGGACTTAAACACAACCTGCTAAGTGTAAGTCAGATCTGTGACAAAGGTCATGAGGTAATCTTCACAAAGAATGGGTTCGCAATCAAGAAGTGTAGCAATGGCAAAACACAGGCTACAGGGTCAAGAACAACAGGCAATCTCTACACTCTGTCTGATGGATTGGAAAAATCATGTTTAATGAGTCAGGCTGAGGAGAGCTGGCTATGGCACAAGTGCCTCGGGCATCTAAACTTTGACAATCTGTCAAAGATTTGCAACACAAAGGCAATGAGAGGTATGTTTATGATAAAGAAGCCTTCCAACCCTGTTTGCAATTCTTGTCAAAAGGGAAAGCAAACGACGGTGGTATTCAAGACAAAGGAGCATCACACGAAGAAACCTCTTGAGCTTGTGCACACTGATCTTTGCGGAGCAATGCGAACTCAAAGCACCAACGGAGATAAGTATTTCATGTTATGCATTGATGATTATACTAGAATGACATGGGTTCTATTTTTAAAACATCAACATCAAGCACTGGATCGGTTCAAAGTGTTTAAAGCACAGGTTGAAAACATGGTAGGGTAGGAAAGAAGATCAAGACGTTAAGGTTTGATCGTGGAGGCGAATTCACATCTGAAGAATTCACCAAGTTCTGCGAGCATCATGGGATTCAAAGGCAATACTCAGCCCCTAGAACTCCACAGCAGAATGGAGTCGTTGAACGCAAGAACCGCACCGTGCACGAAATGGCACGCACTTTGCTGGTTGAGAGCAAACTGGCTGATAGATATTGGAAGGAAGCAGTCCATACAGCTGTATACATTCAGAATCGATGCATGATCAGGCGATATGAAGACAAAAGACCATATGAATTATGGTTTGGACGGAAGCCTTCAGTCAAGCACTTCAAAATATTTGGTAGTAAGTGCTTTATCAAGCGACTTGAACAGAATCTAGGAAAATTTGAAGAAAGAGCTGATGAAGGTATATTTCTGGGTTACTCCTCCACTAGCAAAGCATATAGGTGTCTTAACAAAAGGACCAGAAAAATTGTAGAAAGTGCTGATGTTAGAATTGACAAACCTTATGAACCCATGCATGAAACCTGTGAAGAAAGTCCGGTTTATGAGGACTTGTCTGAGTTGCATGATGAAAAGGCTGAACCTAATGATTCTAAGGAATCAAGGGACGGTTCAGAAGTTGCTACTCCTAAAAAGCACAACACTTGGGTAGAACAACATCCTAAGGGCCAAATAATTGGAAATCCAAAGGCTGGTGTTCAAACTAGACATAGTGTGGCTAACACTTTTTCACTAGTATCAATGATCGAACCCCAGACAGTGGCTGAAGCAAGCCTTGATGAAAATTGGTTAAAGGCTATGCATGAGGAGTTAGAGCAAATAGAGAAGAACTCCACTTGGGATTTATTCCCTAGACCTGTTGATAAGAATGTCATAGGTACTAAATGGGTCTTTAGAAATAAGCCGAATGAAGATGGTCAAGTTGTGAGAAACAAAGCAAGGTTAGTTTGTAAAGGCTATGCTCAAATTGAAGGCATAGATTTTGATGAAACCTTCGCACCAGTGGCTCGTCTGGAAGCCATACGAATGTTCCTAGCACTGGCTGCATACAAGAACTTCAAGGTATTTCAAATGGATGTGAAGTCAGCCTTTTTGAACGGGCTACTTGAGGAAGAGGTTTACATTGAGCAACCAGACGATGTTCTCTTGAGCAACAGTTCAGACCTGGTGTGTAAGTTGAGGAGGGCTCTATATGGCCTGAAACAAGCACCGAGGGCCTGGTATGCACGGCTGGATAGTTATCTTCGCAAGATTGGTTTCGGCAAAGGACTGGTTGATAGCAATCTCTATGTCAAAACCGAACAAAGTAACCAACTGGTTGTCATAGTTTATGTCGATGACATAATCTTTGGCGGTAATGACGAGGAGTTGTGCAGAAATTTTGCGGAAGAGATGAAGAATGAATTTGAGATGTCAATGCTTGGAGAGCTGAGTTTCTTCCTTGGTCTCCAACTGCAGCAGCTGAAGCATGGTATCTTCATATCACAGTTGAAATACATCAAGGAGATGCTGAAACGGTTCAACATGGAAGACAACAAGCCGGTGAGCACGCCTATGTCCACGAACACAAAGCTAAGTAAAGACGACAAGGCTCCATCAGTTGATCACACCACTTACCGATCAATGATAGGGAGCTTGCTCTACTTGACGGCTACAAGACCGGACATTCTACAGGAGGTATGTATGGTGGCAAGATTTTAGGTATCACCAACGGAAGAGCACCTTACAGCAGTGAAGAGGATATTTCGGTATCTTAAGGGTACTTTGGAGCTCGGCATCTGGTATCCGAAAGGTAAATCATTCACTCTCATTGCATACTCTGATGCTGACTGGGCTGGATGTGTAGATGACCGCAAAAGCACAAGTGGAGGTGCATTCTATCTTGGTGAAAGATTGGTGGCATGGCACAGCTAGAAGCAAGATTCAGTTTCTATTTCTACAGCGGAAGCAGAGTACATAGCAGCAGCAACTTGCTGTACCCAAGTACTGTAGATGCGTCAAATGCTCTCAGATCTCGGTGTTCAGACGAAAGATCCTACGCCAATCTTCTGCGACAACACAAGTGCCATTCATATCTCCAAAAACCTTGTCCAGCACTCCCGCACAAAGCATGTTGCAATACGCTATCAATTTCTCAAAGAAAAGGTTGCTGACGGTGAGGTAAAATTGGAATATGTTCCAACCACTGAACAAGTGGCTGATATTTTCACAATGCCTCTACCAAAAGAAGTCTTCGAGTATCTTCGCAAGAAATTGGGAGTTATTTACTTTCCCAAGCATTAGGAGACCTTCTTGTTAGGGGGAGCATGCATTATTGATATTCTTTTTGCTCCTAAGCAAATCCTTTGTGATTGTTGTCAAAGGGGGAGAATAAATTGTAAGAACATGTTGTTCAAGGGGAGTCTGAAATTGCCGAGAAGACTGTAATTACCGAGAAGACATGCTACAGTAGTTCAGAACATAACAGAAATCAACGACTGTAATTGCCGAGAAGACATGCTACAGTAGTTCAGAACAGAACAGAAACCTGTTTGCAAGATTGATTGATGGTTAACATGTTCAAAGTGTTGCCAACAATTCCAAGGGGGGAGATTGTTGGATTTTGAAGAGAGTTTGATGTTTGAAGCTCAGTATTTTGGTTTGGAATTATTGTCAACACATTGTCACACAAGCACCGCACAGAATGTCTCAGCTCGGCACCGCACAGAATGTCTCAGCTCGGCACAGCACAGGATGCCTCAACTCGGCACAGAATGCCTTAGCGCAGTTACGGTAAAAGAAAGAATCACGGTAAAAGTAGAGAGCTCAGTAAAAGCACAGAGCTCGGCCATGGCAGCTCAGTTCGTTGAAGCGCAAAGCTCAAAAAGAATCAAAGCAGAGTTCAGTAAAGCATTGATCCCGGCTATGACAGCTCAGTTTGGCAAAGCGTCAAGCGCAGAGATCGTTCAAGCACTGGCGAAGCATTGAGCTTGGTCAGTTCGGCAAAGCATTGAGGTTGGTAAAGCGCAGTGCGTGGTTAAGCACTAAGCAGCTCAGTAAAGTCTTTCAAGCACTGAGCAGCTCGGTAAAGCACAAAGGTCATTCAAGCACTGAGAAGCTAGGTAAAGCGCAAAGGTCGTTTAAGCACTGAGTAGCTCGGTAAAGCGCAAAGCTCGTTCAAGCACTGAGGTCGGTCAAGCGCAGAGCTCAAAATAGAAAGTCACGCGAGGAAATAGGGGATCTCTTCCAATCCTTGAAGGAGTGCTCAAAACAGAAACTTGCACGAGAAAAAACAGGGGAGCACTTTCTATCCTTGCAAGAGTTTCCAAAACCTCTCCTAGTCCTTTTCGCAATCACGAATTAGGGTTGGAAAATCCTATAAAAAGGCATGCTAGGGATCGTTGAACATACACAGAAAGACACACTGAGACAGACAGAAAGAGAGAGATTCGTGAGGGTGTGTGAGCTTGCAAGGAGTTACTGCTGTGATTCCGTTACAGCAAGTAAAGAAGAAACTCTACATCAAGAAGATGGTTCTTTGTCAGTAGTTTCTGAAAGTTTATGCTAACCAGATCTGAACTCCCATGCCAGGGACGTCCATGACTGATTTTTAATCAGAAAATCAGATTGCAGAAATCTGTTTTGGCAGCGCAAATCAGCCATAAATCTATACATAAAAACGCCATGAAATCATGATCAACATGTGTAAAATAAAAGGAGATGAAAGAGGACTCATACCTTGCTGATATGAAGACTTCAAATCTCTGAAACCAAGGCTCCAAGGGACTGATTCTAGACCTGCAATCAGCAATGTGTGTTGCAGGAATTTTCTACAGTAACTTTCCTTTGATCTTTTCCTCTATTCCACAACCCAATCTGATTGGCTATGATGGTGGGATCAAACTATGGAATCCTTGAGAGGTTTTCTGAACTATATTATGTGGAAAGACCCAGACCTGATTTCCTCTCTTCAAGGAAGAAAGAACAAGCCAGCAATAGGCGTGGATCAAAGGGTGTGGGCAGCCAATGGGATTTTCTTCTTGTTGCACGCCCTCGGGGCTCTCTCACTCTCTAATATTTTCCCTCCCCCTTCTTGCACGCCCAAAAGGGGATAAATATGGATGGATTATTGCTCTCTAAATTCTCTCCAATTAGAAATAGGAAACTAAGAGGTCCATCCCACGAAAATAGCAACAAGCTACCTTAGGTGTGCTACACTTTCTAATTTTTTTGGTTTCTAAAACAATTAGGAAACTTTTACTATAGGAATCCTTACCCAATGAGGAGTCCAACCTTCCAAGTAAAGAAACTTACTAAAGATTGGAAACCTCATACAAGGGACCCCCTTTATAGCTAGCCCACAAGAAACAAAAACACACCATGGCCCACAAGTTAATAAATAAGCTAGAGTTAAATTCATGTATGCCATCAAAGGCCTATTTGAATTTAAACTCAAAAATATTTTTCCACAAAAATAATTCAACCACATATCATCTAAACAAATTAGGAAACCATGCCAATATGGGAAAGTGTCTAGAGAAGGGACCAAAAGACATATTTGCCCTTCGCTCCCAAAATGACCAAAATGTCCATGCTAACCCCATAGCAACATTAAGATCATTTTAACCCTAACTCATTCCACTAAAAAGTTATGGTTGCACTCCAAGGACAAATATTAAATATGAATTAAGCTCGTTAGGAAATGAAATTCGTCTTCGACCTACTAAGTGAAATGACCGAAATGCCCCTCTATGTAACATCCATAATCAAGTCAGGTTATCCGATGTACTATCAACCTTCTTGATTATATCTCAACCTTAGAACTTCATGTCCTTGACTTAATCATCATCCGGATATCATTCTCTTGGTCCAGGGAGCGACCCACAAGTTCAATATCCAAATACTCCCTCTGGGAGTTCTGCGTCGGAAAGGGCTCTGGCCCGAACTTCGGGCTTATCGTACGAAACTTCCGTACGAAAGCGCAATCTATGTGGCTCTACGAAATTGTTGTTGACTCTACAATGTGTTTCAAGCGACTCTCGGTCCAAGTACTCTCTCTCGAAAAATCCGGTACCGCGTTTTTCTCTAACGGGGCTTTCGGGTGTCGTACTCTAGTCTTACGCCTCGAAATCCATTTGAAGGGATTCTGGGTTGAGATGCGCATTTTACGTTATTTCGAGATTCGTTTTGGTTTGAAATGGGTTTCGGGCAAATCTTGGGTTTGGAAAACGCTTCTGGGAATTCAGCGTCTGAAAAGGCTCGGGCCCGTACTTCGGGCGCGCCGCACGGAACTTCTATACGAAAGTACAATCTATGCGGCTCTACGAAATTGTTGACTCCACACTGTGTTTCGTGCGACTCCCGGCCCAAATACTCCCTCTAGAAAAATTTGGGATCGCGGTTTTCTCTGACGGATGTTTCGAGTGTCGTACCCTAGTCGTAAGCCTCGAAATCCATTTGAAGGGATTCTGGGTTGAGATTCGCATTTTTGGTTATTTTGATATTCGTTTCGGTTCAAAACGGGTTTCGGGCGAATCTTAGTTTTGGAAAACGCTTCTGGGAGTTCTGCGTCTGAATAGGCTCTGGCTCGAACTTCGGGCGCACCGTACGGAACTTCTGTAGGAAATCACAATCTATGCGGCTTTACGAAATTTTGACTCCGCACTACGTTTCATGCGACTCTCGGTCCAAATACTCGTTCTGGAAAAATCCGGGATCACGTTTTTCACTAACGGGATTTTTGAGTGTCATATTCTAGTCTTACGCCTCGACATCCATTTGAAGGAATTTTGGGTTGAGATGCGCATTTTAGGTTATTTCGAGATTCTTATTGGTTTACAACGGGTTTCGGGATAATCTTAGGTTTGGAAAACACTTCAGGGAGTTCTGCGTCTGAAATGGCTAAGACCCGAACCTCCGCCGCGCCGTACGAAACTTCTCTACGAAAGCACAATCTATGCGGCTCGACGGAATTGTTGACTCTACACTGTGTTTCATGCGACTCTCCGTCCGAATAGTCCCTCTAGAAAAATCCGGGGTCGCGTTTTTCTCTAATATGGGTTTCGCGCCTCGTACTCTAGTCGTACGCCTCGAAATCCATTTGAAGGGATTTTGGGTTGAGATGCGCATTTTAGGTTATTTCGAGATTCTTTTCGGTTTACAGCTGGTTTCGGGCGAATCTTGGGTTTGGAAAATACTTCTGGGAGTTCTGCGTCTGAAAAGGTTCGAGCCCGAACTTCGGGCGCGCCGTACGAACTTTTGTACGAAAGCACAATCTATGCGGCTCAACGAAATTGCTGACTCTACACAGCGTTTCGTGCGACTCTCGGTCCAAATACTCCCTCTAGAAAAATCCGGGATCGCATTTTCCTGTTACGGGAGTTTTGGGTGTCCCGCAGCGCACTCTAGTCTTACGCCTAGAATTCCATTTGAAAGGATTCTAGGTGGAGATGCGCATTTTTATGTTATTTCGAGATTCGTTTCATTTTGAAACGGGTTCAGGGCGAATCTTGGATTTGGAAAACGCTTCTAGGAGTTTTACGTCTCAAATGGATTTCGAGGCCTAAACTAGAGTACGACATCTCGACATCCGTTACAGAAAAATCTCGATACCAAATATTTCCTGGAGGAAGTATTGGACCGAGAGTCGCGTGAAACGCAGTGTGGAGTCAACAATTTCGTAGAGCCGCATAGATTGTGCTTTCGTACAGAAGTTCCATACGGCGCCCAAAGTACGGGCCCGAGCCTTTTCAGACGCAGAATTCCCTGAAGCGTTTTCCAAACCCAAGATTTGTCTGAAACCCGTTTCAAACAAAAAAGAATCTCAAAATAACCTAAAATGCGCATCTCAACCCAGAATGTCTTCAAATGGATTTCGAGGCGTAAGACTAGAGTTCGACACCCGAAACCCCATTAGAGAAAAACGCGATTCCGGATTTTTCGAGAGAGAGTAGTTGGACCGAGAGTAGCATGAAACACATTGTAGAGTCAACAATTTCGTAGAGCCGCATAGATTGTGCGTTCGTACGGAAGTTCCGTACGGCGCGCCCGAAGTTCGGGCCCGAGCCTTTTTCGACGCAGAACTCCCATAAGCCTTTCCAGACCCAAGATTCACCCGAAACCCATTTTGAACCGAAAGGAATCTCGAAATAACTTAAAATGCGGATCTCAACCAATAATCCCTTCAAATGGATTTCAAGGCGTAAGACTATAGTACCACACCCGAAACGCTCGTTAGAGAAAACCACGAAACCGAATTTTTCTAGAGGGAGTGTTTGGACTGAGAGTTGCATGAAACACAGTGTGGAGTCAATAATTTCTAGAGCCGCATAGTTTGTGCTTTCGTACAAAAGTTCCATACGACGAGGCGGAGGTTCGGGTTTTGGCCATTTCAGACGCAGAACTCCCATATGTGTTTTCCAAACCCTAGATTATCGTGAAACCCACTGTAAACCAAAATAAATCTCGAAAGAACCTAAAATGCGCATCTCAACCCAAAATCCCTTAAAATGGATTTCGATGCGTAAGACTAGAATACTGTTGGATTCTGAAGAGAGTTTGATGTTTGAAGTTCGGTATTTTGTGTTGGAATTATTGTCAACACATTGTCACACAAGCACCCCACAGAATGTCTCAGCTCGGCACCGCACAGAATGTCTCGGCTCTGCACAGCACAGGATGCCTCAGCTCGGCACAAGAAAGGATGCCTTAGCTCGGCACAGCACAGGATGCCTCAGCTCCGCACAGTATGCCTTAGTGCAGTTACGGTAATAAAAGCAAGGAGATCGGTAAAAGAATGGAAATCGGTAAAAGCACAGAGCTCGGTAAAAGCATTGAGCTCATCATGACAGCTCAGTTCGTCGAAGCGCAAAGCTCAAGAAGAATCAAAGCAGAGTTCGGCAAAGCATTGTGGTCGGTAAAGCGCAGTGCGTGGTTAAGCACTGAACTCGGTTAAAGCATCAAGCGTTGAGCCCGGTTAAAGCGTCAAGCAGAGCTCGGTAAGTCACAAAGCTCGTTTAAACACTGAGCAGCCCGGTAAAGTCTTTTAAGCTCTGAGCAGCTCGGTAAGTCACAGAGCTCGTTTAAACACTGAGCAGCCCGGTAAACTCGTTCAAGTACTGAACAGCTCGGTATAGCGCAGAGCTCGTTCAAGCGTTGAGCTCCGTCAAGCGTTGAGCTCGATAAAGAGCAAAAGTCTTTCAAGCACTGAGCAACTCGGTAAAGCGCAAAGGTCGTTCAAACACTGAGAAGCTAGGTAAAGAGCAAAGGTTGTTCAAGCACTGAGTAGCTCGGTAAAGCGCAAAGCTCATTCAAGCACTGAGGTCGGTCAAGCGCAGAGCTCAAAACAGAACGTCACGCGAGAAAACAGGGGATATCTTTCAATCCTTGTAGGAGTGCGCAAAACAGAAACTTGCACGAGAAAAAAGAGGGGAGCACTTTCTATCCTTGCAGCCAAAACCTCTCCTAGTCTTTTTGCAATCACGAATTAGGGTTGGAAAATCCTATAAAAGGCATGCTAGGGATCGTTGAACACACACACAGAGACAGACAGAAAGAGAGAGATTCATGAGGGTGTGTGAGCGTGCAAGGAGTTACTGCTGTGATTCCATTACAACAAATAAAGAAGAAACTCTGCATCAAGAAGATGGTTCTTCATCAGTAGTTTCTTCAGATAAGTGTCTCTCAATTCATATTTATTAAGAGTCTGATTGTATGGGATTGAGAGTGAGAGATTAATTTCTGTAAAGGGTTTTTTCTCTAATCTTGTAAAACATCAAGTGGTGCTTGGTGTTGGGGTTTGGTGATCCTGTCTGTTGATGCAGACAAATTGTAAAGGGAGTTGTTGCTTCCTAGATAGTGGTGCTATCTGAATCAGGGTGGGTACTCCTTGAAGTTGAAAGCTTCAGAATAAATCAGTAAGATTGGCCTCGGATTGGTGTCCGGGTAGTCGTTTGCACCGTAGATGTAGCCTTTGGGGTGAACCACATTAAAACATTGTGTTCCTGTGGTTGATTGCCTTTTTGTTTTATTGCTTGATTATTTGGACTCACTTAAAAAGTATTGAGACATCACTGATTCACCCCCCCTCCCTCTCAGTGATCGTGTGATTCTAACAATTGGTATCAGAGCGAGGTTCCTTTAGCAAGCATTAACATGCTGAGGGTGATCTCTCTAACGAATCACATGGGGTCCAATACTGGGAACACAAAAGCACCACTGTTTGATGGTACTAACTACTCCTTCTGGAAGCTAAGGATGCAGGCTTACATTAAGTCACTTGGCTATGATGTTTGGGAGGCTGTAAGAGTTGGCTACAACGCTTCTATCAACCCACTGATGCTGCAACGAAGAAACTAGCAGACAACGACTCCAAGGCGTAGAATGCTCTCTATAGTGGTCTTGTGGATAGCGAGCTTGTCAAAGTCATGATGTGCAAAACAACCAAAGAAATTTGGGACAAGCTGCAGAGTATACATGAGGGTGATAAAAAAGATTAAAGAGGCAAAACTTCAAACTTATCGCTCTCAGTTTGAATCTCTTCACATGATGGAAGACGAGAACATTGACACTTACATGTTGCGAGTCAATGAAGTGAGCAATTCCATCCGTGGGATGGGAGAGGAGATCAAGGAGCCAGTCATCGTTAAAAAGATACTTAGATCTCTTCGGCCTCGGTTCGACTCCAAAGTGTCCGCGATAGAAGAAGCAAAAGATCTGAATGTTTTTCTCCATGGATGAGCTTCATGGTTCTTTGACTGCTTATGAGATGCGCATAGGCAAGACATCCTCATCTGACAGAGAGGCCGCCTTCAAGGTACAGCAAAAAATAAAGGATGCTAATCTCGGTGATAAATTCTGATGATGAGCTTGAGGCTCAATTCGTCAGAAGATTGAAGAAGGGCAGCAACGGAAAGTACAAGGGGAAGTTACCTTTCAAGTGCTTCAACTGTGGCGGTGTTGGCCACTTTGCTGCGAAGTGTCTGTTCAAGGACAATGATGAAGAAGACACTTATGCTGATAAGAATCAGAGAAAGCAGAGGTTCAACAAAAAAAAGAAAGACTAAAAGCTTCATCAGCCATCACACCAACAATGCGTCTGAAAGTTCAGACAATGCCGACTCGGCTGAGTCGAACGAAGCAATCTTCATGGTCACTGTGGAAGAGAGGAGGAAGAGCTGGAGCCGGAAAATGATGGAGGCCGAGGTCAACCTCGAAGGAGAACTGATTGTGGCACTTAAGGAGTTAAGCTTGGAGCGAAAAACAAGTAAGAAAAATATGAAACTCCTCCACGATGCTAAAAGTTCTGTAATTTCCTTAAAGACTCAAGTTGAAGAGTTTTAAGAGAACCATTGAAATTCTAGAAAACCAAGTCAGTGCTAAAACTGAGGAGGTTGTGAAACTTGAGAATGAAATCCTTAGAGCAAGGGCTGAAAATTTAAAACTTAATCAAAAGCTCAAAGTGCTCCAAGCCATCAATGGAACAATGAAGCTAAACAACCTGCTGAAAGTTCAAAGGCCTCCCCACCTCAAATTCGGTCTAGGATATGAGATTGGAGAATCCTCCAAGGTTGTACCTCCTGAAAAGACAAAAGCACCACCAAAGTTTGTGAAGCAAACAGCTACACCTTCAAAAGCTGTGAAGCCCACCATCCTGCCTAAGAAAGAGACTATACATGTGAAGTCTAACCAACCACAAAGAAGATTCAGATTTTATGGTTACTGTTATCACTGTAATAAGTTTGGGCAAAAAATTGCTGATTGTAAATCTCGTGCTAAACCTAGTAGGATTGTAACTAGGAACCCTTTCTCAGTCCTAAGTAGCCACAACATTGAGTGCCATAAGTGTCACAACTTTGGTCACTTGGCTAGGGACTGCAGGTTGCATATATGCTAACCGATTTCAGGTTGAGAAGAAATCCAAATTGGTCAAGGTCTGGAGGGTGAAGACAAGGGCAGAAGAACCCAAGGAATCCTTCATTGTGCAAACCGCTTTCAATGCTCAAAAGAAGACTGCACCATGGATCCTTGACAGTGGATGTTCAAGTCATATGACCGGTGACAAAGCCAAGTTCACAAAGCTATAACATTTTGAGGGTGGCTCTGTAAAATTCGGCAATAACGGCGGTGCCCAAAATCTGTGGCAAAGGCGCTGTTCAGCTGAAAGAAGGCAAGATCAGTTCTGAAGAAGTGTTGCATGTATCTGGACTTAAACACAACCTGCTAAGTGTAAGTCAGATCTGTGACAAAGGTCATGAGGTAATCTTCACAAAGAATGGGTTCGCAATAAAGAAGTGTAGCAATGGCAAAACACTGGCTACAGGGTCAAGAACAACAGGCAATCTCTACACTCTGTCTGATGGATTGGAAAAATCATGTTTAATAAGTCAGGCTGAGGAGAGCTGGCTATGGCACAAGCGCCTCGGGCATCTAAACTTTGACAATCTGTCAAAGATTTGCAAGACAAAGGCAATGAGAGGTATGTTTATGATAAAGAAGCCTTCCAACCCTGTTTGCAATTCTTGTCAAAAGGGAAAGCAAACGAGGGTAGTATTCAAGACAAAGGAGCATCACACGAAGAAACCTCTTGAGCTAGTGCACACTGATCTTTGCAGAGCAATGCGAACTCAAAGCACCAACGGAGATAAGTATTTCATGTTATGCATTGATGATTATACTAGAATGACATGGGTTCTATTTTTAAAACATAACCATCAAGCACTTGATCGGTTCAAAGTGTTTAAAGCACAGGTTGAAAATATGCTAGGGAAGAAGATCAAGACGTTAAGGTCTGATCGTGGAGGGAAGAAGATCTGAAGAATTCACCAAGTTCTGCGAGCATCATGGGATTCAAAGACAATATTCAGCCCCTAGAACTCCACAGCAGAATGGAGTTGTTGAACGCAAGAACCGCACCGTGCACGAAATGGCACGCACTATGCTGGTTGAGAGCAAACTTGCTGACAGATATTGGAAGGAAGCAGTCCATACTGCAGTATACATTCAGAATCGATGCATGATCAGACGACATGAAGATAAAACTCCATATGAATTGTGGTTTGGACGGAAACCTTCAGTCAAGCACTTCAAGATATTTGGCAGCAAGTGCTTCATCAAGCGACTTGAACAGAATCTGGGAAAATTTGAAGGTATATTTTTGGGTTACTCCTCCACTAGCAAGGCATATAGGTGTCTTAACAAAAGGACCAGAAAGATTGTAGAAAGTGCTGATGTTAGAATTGACGAACCTTATGAACCCATGCATGAAACCTGTGAAGAAAGTCCGGTTTATGAGGACTTGTCTGAGTTGGATGATGAAAAGGCTGAACCTAATGATTCTAAGGAATCAAGGGACGGTTCAGAAGTTGCTACTCCTAAAAAGCACAACACTTGGGTAGAACAACATCCTAAGGATCAAATAATTGGAAATCCTAAGGCCGGTGTTCAAACTAGAAATAGTGTGGCTAACACTTTTTCACTAGTATCAATGATCGAACCAAAGACAGTGGCTGAAGCAAGCCTTGATGAAAATTGGTTAAAGGCTATGCATGAGGAGTTAGAGCAAATAGAGAAGAACTCCACTTGGGATTTAGTCCCTAGACCTATTGATAAAAATGTCATTGCCACTAAATGGGTCTTTAGAAATAAGCTGAATTTAGATGGTCAATTTGTGAGAAACAAAGCAAGATTAGTGTGTAAAGGCTATGCTCAAATTGAAGGCATAGATTTTAAAGAAACCTTTGCACCAGTGGCTCGTCTGGAAGCCATATGTATGTTCCTAGCATTGGCTGCATACAAGAACTTCAAGGTATTTCAAATGGATGTGAAGTCAGCCTTTTTGAATGGGCTCCTTGAGGAATAGGTATACATTGAGCAACCAGACGATTTTCTCTTGAGAGACAGTTCAGACCTGGTGTGTAAGTTGAGGAAGGCTCTATATGGCCTGAAACAAGCACCGAGGGCCTGGTATGCATGGCTGGACAGTTATCTTCGCAAAATTGGTTTCGGCAAATGACTGGTTGATAGCAATCTCTATGTCAAAACAGAACAAAACAACCAGCTGGTTGTCATAGTTTATGTCGATGACATAATCTTTGGCGGTAATGACGAGGAGTTGTGCAGAAATTTTGCTGAAGAGATGAAGAATGAATTTGAGATGTCAATGCTTGGAGAGTTGAGTTTCTTCCTTAGTCTCCAAGTGCAGCAGCTAAAGCATGGTATCTTCATATCACAGTTGAAATACATCAAGGAGATGCTGAAACGGTTCAACATGGAAGACAACAAGCCAGTAAGCACGCCTATGTCCACGAACACAAAGCTAAGTAAAGACGACAAGGCTCCATCAGTTGATCACACCACTTACCGATCAATGATAGGGAGCTTGCTCTACTTGACGGCTACAAGACCGGACATTTTACAGGTAGTATGTATGGTGGCGAGATTTCAGGCATCACCAACGGAAGAGCACCTTAAAGCAGTGAAGTGGATATTTCGGTATCTCAAGGATACTTTGGAGCTCGGCATCTGGTATCCGAAAGGTAAATCATTCACTCTCATTGCATATTCTAATGCTGACTGGGTTGGATGTGTAGATGACCGCAAAAGCACAAGTGGAGGTGCATTCTATTTGTTAGATTGTATGGACTCAATCCATCATATGATGTAATAAACTGATTAATTTTTTTATTTATCAATAATAGCATGCTTTCCTTTCATGAGATGAATGGTGTTTTATTAGTTAATGCACATGACCAATACAAATGACACAAATGGTTCATGAGATGAACCGGGTCCCATTAGTATATTAGATGTGATATATTTATATGGATGAGATCCACACACAGGAGACATTTGTCACAAATCTTATACTTAAACATCTTCACAACCGGTGATGAGACTGGGCATCTCATCTGATAAGGTTGCAGCGCTTTGATCACTATAAGATAGTGTGATTTGTCTCGATCATTAGAATGTAAGATTCTGGATCACGGTGCTGGTACATTGGATGTATTGAAGGACCATGAGAAGCACCTTTATGGAATACTGTCTCGAGTTTAAGGTTTGCTCTCATAATTCCGTAACAATAGGCTCTCAATCCTGAGACATTGATGAACTCAAGTTTCTATCTATTCATTTGCTTTGAGTCACCAATGAGTGAGGCCAACTGTAGGTCAACACCTCGGTGTCTTGGGTACGTGTAGTAGGACTGTGGGAACATCCAATGGTCAAGATGGAATCTATCTATATTATCCCCTTGTGCCAATTAATGGATTTATCATTAGTAAGTGCGCACCCATCTCGATTAAGAGTTAATTGGATGGTACTGATGATCACTGTGATTAATTGGGGCTCAAGGATAATAAGATGTGGATTTAAATTGGCGGGACATTATTAGTCCAGTTAATCCATGGATATTGATAGAGGGGCTTAATTGTGATAATCGGGAAGTTTAGGGTCTTCATTGTAATTTATTCCTAAGACTGGAGTGCAATTGCATTTATATAGTGGTGTTATTTGCAATTAACTGTGGGCCCGGATTACACACATGAGATGTGGGGTCACGTGTCCCAGTTGGAGCCAGCTTTCTATGGAATCCATAGTGGTCCCACGCTAGCCCAAGTTATTGAAAGATACTTATCCTACTAGAACTCTAAGATGAAGGAATTAGGAAGTTACTATTTCTATTTGAAGTGGGACTTCTAATAGTGGTAATAGTAAGGTTACTTTTGTGTAGAAGTAAGACTTCTATTTCAATTAGTACAAGAGAAGGAGGTTGCTTAATGCTATAAAAGGAGAAACAAAGGGCTGGGGTTTCTATCCTTGGAATTCACGCCCAAAATCCCTTTGTGCAATAGTTGCACATACTTCTCTTCTCCTTCTAGTTCTCTTCTAGTTTCCTTTAGAGCTTCTAGTTGTTTTCTGTAGGAGATCCCACCCATCTCCTATAGAGAAGAGATCTGGTACGGGTCATAGCGTGGAAGGCTAAGAGGCTTGGAGATCTAAAGTTGTTTATTCTCCATCAAAGTACAATCGGACAGCAAAGGTACAATCTGCTTCTCTAATCTTTTGTAGATTATTTTGCATAGTGTTGCTTGTATTATTGCTGTATATGGTATATGAGTATGAGGGATTGCATCCTGGATATGGTTGATGGCCTTATGGACGTTTGATCTCTGAGTAAAGTGGGTCAAAAGTTTTGAAATCACATCCACAAGGCCCACCTATTTCCAACACTATCTTGGTGAAAGATTGGTGGCTTGGCACAGCAAGAAGCAAGATTCAGTTTCACTTTCTACAGCGGAAGCAGAGTACATAGCAGCAGCAACTTACTGTACCAAGTCCTGTGGATGCGTCAAAATGCTTTCAGATCTCGGTGTTCAGACGAGAGATCCCTACGCCAATCTTCTGCGACAACACAAGTGCCATTTCATATCTTCTTCGAGTATCTTCGCAAGATTGGGAGTTACTCACCTCTCCCAAGCATTTAGAGACCTTCTGGTTAGGAGGAGCATGCATAATTGCTATTCTTTTTTGCTCCTAAGCAAGTCCTTTGTGATTGTTGTCAAAAGGGGGAGAATAAATTGTAAGAACATGTTGTTCAGGGGTAGTCTGTAATTGCCGAGAAGACTGTAATTGCCGAGAAGACATTGTTAGAGTTTTATTTTGTTGCAATTTGATAGGATGCATTCATTTTCATAGCTTGACCTCTCATTCATTCATGTTCTTCATCTTAGGATCTTCATGCATATTTCTCTTTCATAATCTTTGTTTTTATTAAATGATATGCATGGTTTTCTAATCTTAATTTTCTTAAAGTTCATGAAGTTTGTAGTTCAAGTTTTTAAAATCTCAATATGTTCCTTCCTTGAGTTCAAAAATCATTTCAAGCTTCAAAGTGCTTTCTCTTTAAATCCATATTTGGTTTGAAAGTATCATGGCTTTTAAAATACTTTTCATTCCTTTCTAAGTTCATTTTCCAAAGCTGTTCAATGTGCCTCAAAGTCCCTTGGAAGAAGCCCTTTCATTTTTCATCTTCCTTAAAAAATTCTGTTTAAAGGGCTGTCCCCAGGTCGACCTGCCAGTGTGGGCCGGTCGACCGGCCAAGGGAACCCTGTCGACCGGGCACACTGCGCGGTCGGACGCGGGTCTTCATAGCCTTAGCCTCTTCCACGGAACTTTTTATGACGTTTGGCACCCGGTCCGGCCGGGCAATAGCGTTGGCACTTTTTTCTCTAATAAAAAGTGGCTTTTTGGTTTGCAAAAAGGCTAAGAACTTTTGAGGAATTTTTCAAGGACAAGGAAGGACAACTTTTAAGAGGATTAGAGAAGGGACTATGAAGCCAATCCATTTGATTCAACCTTTGATCTTCAATGGGTGTGCTTCTTTATCCAAGATTAATTCATGTTTGTTGTTTTTAAATCTTTGTTTCTCTTTTCAAGCATGATCAAAATAGTTGCCTTTCTTCTTGTGATGTTGTGTTTCATAACATGCTTTGATCTTTGAAATCATTTAGCTTCATGAAATCAACATATGGTTTATCATTACACATGAGTTATGAATCTATTGTTTTTCAAATCTAACTTGCTAAACTAAGATTATATCTATTTCTTTCAAGTGATCTATTTGGAAAAACCATGTGTTTTGTACAACTTCTTTCTCATACATATATGTTTATCAACTTTGGCATCATTTAAAGTTTTAACTTTCAAAAAGAGAAGAGTTGATGTTTCTAGTTCATGCATTTTCATACGATTTGTCATGCATATGCATGCTTCTAGAAGTTAGGTTTCCACTTTCTATTCAACCATATTAGAGGTTTTAAAGTGTCTTCATTGTTCTCTTATCCATGCATCTATAGGCATTTTATTTTAAAGAGAAATTCATCTTGTAAAGGTTATTACTTAGCCTATAGAAAAGCATTGTGTATAGGTTATTGCTTAGCCTTGAAAAGCATAAGTGGTGTATGTGTAAGGTTTGAGTGATCCTAAACCTTAATTTGATCTAGTGAAATCCGGTAGGGATGGCGGGAGTGGATGTAGGCATGGTTGGCGAACCACTATAAATGCTTATGTTATGGTGAATTGAATTTTGTTTTCTTTTCATGGATGATTAACTTAGAGATTGCTTCCCCTTCTCACGATATTTAATCTTTCTCTAAGCTTTAGTGTAAAGGTTAAAATTGGTCTAGTATCTTTGTTGATCCCCCCCCCTCTCTGGATTCGATCTTGGACTTTCATTTGGTATCAGAGCCAGGTTGCTCTTGTCTAGGTCTTTAATCCTTAGAGTGAGTTTTTATTGTTGTGATCATTATGCAAGCCCAATTAGGGGAAGGTCATGCCACTAATAGACCACCCTTGTTTAATAGTTCTCATTACCGTTATTGGAAGATTAGGATGCAAATCTTCTTTAGAAATCTCAAAGTCTAGATGTGTGGAATATCATTGAAGAAGGGTACCATTGCCCACTATACTAGAACAAGACTCAGAAGGGTATGTTATATCTATAATCCTAAGCTAAGAAGACTTAGACTCAAGGAGAAAAAGATAGGCAAAATCTGAATGCTAAAGCTAAAAATGCCTTGTATTGTGCCTTGTCTCAAGAAGAGTTCAACAGGGTAGTAAACTGTAATACAGCAAAGGAAGTTTGGGATACCTTAAGAGACTCCACTAATCAAGTTAAAATAGCTAAATTCAAATGTTGACAACTAAGTATGAAGAAACTCAGAATGCAAGAGGAAGAAACCTTTGACGAGTTCTATACTAAATTTATGGAGATTGTTAATTCCCTCATAGGTCTAGGTGAAAAAATGGATGAATCCAAGGCTGTAAGGAAAAATTTAAGATCTCTACCCAAAGGTTCAAACCCAAAATTGTAGCCATAGCTGAGAGTAAAAAATGTTGACAATATAAAATTGAAGAGCTTAGAGGAAACCTTCTCACTTAATGAATTAGATTTTGAAGTCCCCCAGCAAAGAAAAGGTGTGGCTCTTAGCTCCCACATAAAGAAAATGATAATGAGAAGTGAGAGTGATGAAGACACAGTCTTGCTCGCTAAGAAGTTTAAAATTTTTCTTTAAAAACAGAAAGAACTTCAGAAATTCTGAGGAATCTAGAAGTGAAAATTTTCAAAGGAACTCTAGGGGATCTTTTATCAAGAAGGATGTGCAATGTAACAATTGTAAAGGATTTGGTCACATTGCTCAAAATTGTTCCTCCCCTAGAGAGTCAGAAAAAGAAGATAAGAAAGGAAAGAAAGTTTTAAACATAAACTTGGGATGATGATGAAGATGAATGCAATGACAATGATGATTTTCAAAATGATGAAGATAATGATAACTCCACTTCTTGGGCTTCTATTAGCTTCTGTTGAAGAAAACGAAAAGATCATAATGTTTTAAATAGAAGATACTATAGGGGAAGAAGAAGTAAATAATGAAAATGATATTCATCAAGCCTATGATGATCTTTAATGAACTATGTGAAGTCATAACCAGAAAAATAAAACTTTAAAAATTGAATCTAAGAGGCTTGTGATGATGTAAAAATTTTAAAAAGATCAATTAATTTTAAAAAAGACATGAGATAAAAATGTTCAATCTAAGTTGACTGTCTCTAATGAAATCTAGCTATAGCTGAAAAAGAAATTCATAAATTAACAAAGTCCGCTTAGATTTTAGTCAACAAGAATCAGAATCTCTTCAAATGAAACTCAAAAAGGGAAACATGTTTGTTGAAAAATTTACCTTGGGAAATGACAAAATTTAATCAAATGTTAGGAATGAAATAAATTTTTGGCAACAAGAATGGTATAGGCTTTGAATGTTCCTCCTCAGGTAGCAAGAAGAATAACTTTCAACATATTACCAGGACTCATCTCAAACCTATAGATAAAGACTTTTTACCTCTAGATGGACTTGTCATTTTTTGTATCGTATGGTCATCTAGTTCCTAATTGTCCTTTAAGATTAGGTTGTCTCAAATCATCCTTCTAGAGCCTTTTTTAGGTTGTTCCCAAAACCACTAACTACATTTATTAAGGCTACTTGGATTGAAAATAGAGAAGGTTTCAAGAACTTCTTAGTCCAGACCGTCTAAAAGTTAAGGAAACTCTAGATGGTTTTTGGATAGTGGTGCTGCTCCAAAATATGAATGGAGACGTCTCAAGTGGTTGCTCAAACATTGATGAACGAGATTCTAGATTCTCTTTTGAGAACTATGATGGAGGAAATGTGTACATTTGGAGATAACGGAAGGCTCAGATTATTGGAAAAGGCTGTGTTTGGAGGAGATCAAATGCCTAACCTTAAAAGAATGTTTTCCTTGTGGATGGTTTAAAAGCATAAACTTTTTGAGTATTAGTCAGTTTTATGTGAATAAAGGAAACAAAGTTATATTCAATAGCAAATCTTGCAAAGTTCGTGAATGAGAAATCCCCACAAAAGTTTTACTCACTGGATTACGGACTAAAGATAACATCTACACATAGAAGAATCTTGTGAAAATGAATCCATGTGTTTAATGACAAAGGATCAAGAAAATCAGTTGTGGCATCAAAGACATGGGTATATCAATTACAACTGATGAAGATCTTATCCAAGAAGAAATTGTTAGAGGAATTACCCAAATTAGATGATTATAAATCTGAATTGTGCAAAGCATGTCAAATGGGTAAGCAAAATCAAGAAAACTTAAAGGACTAAAAGATATTATCTCTACTCGTCCCTTGAGCTTATTCATATGGACCTTATGACCTGCACCTTGCGAGTATTGGTGGGAGAAAGTTTATCCTGGTTATTGTGATGATTACTCTAGATTTGGTTGGGTAGCCTTTCTTCATGCAAATCTGATGCAGTAGATATATTATAAGGATTTGCAAGAAAATTCAAGTGAGAAGGATTGCAATTAAGAAGATAAGAAGTGATCATGGAGAGAATTGAATGACAGATTTGCAGATTTTTGTGAAAGCCATGGGATCAATCATCATTCTCTGCTCCCAAACACTCAGCAAAAATGAGTGGCTCGAAAGAAGAAATAGATTATCCCAAGAAATGGCTAGAACCTTACTTAATGAGAAAAATTCGCTCGCAACTTATGGGCTGAAGCTGTCAATATGCTTGCTATCTTATTAATCGTGTTTATTCTGACAAAGAACATAACAAAACCCGTATGAGCTTTATTTTGGAAGAAAACCTAATCTGGTTATTTAAAAGTGTTGTGGTAGTAAGTGCTATATTTAAGAGATAGAGAGCAGTTGGAAAAGTTCGATTCTAAATCTGATGAAGGGATCTTCTTAGGGTATTCTGAGAAAAGCAAGGCATATAGAGTGTTCAACCTCAGATCATGACTGTTATGGAATCGGCTCATGTTGTCATTGATGAGTCTAATCAAATCAAGAAAGCTCTTTCGTGATGATGAAGATGAGACCTTAAATGAGCAGATTACTCCTACTGAAATTGAAGATGAAATCCTCTACTTCAACTATGCCACAAAGTTATTAAAAGATCACAACTTTGGATAATATCATTGGAGACATAAAGTGGGGTCATGACAGGAAGACAGGTTCATAATCTGTGTGCTCACTACTCTTTTGTTCACAAATTGAGCCCAAGAACTTCTCTGAAGCAGAAACCAAGTCTGAATGGATTGATGCCATGCAGAAAGAACTAAACCAGTTTTAAGAAGAATGATGGTGTGGGATCTTGTACTCTTCCTAAAGGAAAAAGTCAAATTGGCACTAAATGGATTTTCAAAAACAAGCTGGATTGAATTAGGAAATGTGATAAGAACAAAGCTAGACTTTGTAACTAAAGGGTATGGCTCAAATTGAAGGAATTGACTTTGAGGAAACATTTGCTCCTGTAGCTCGTTGGAGTCTATTCGAATTTTATTTAGCTTATGCTAGTAGCATGAGAATTAAAAACTATTTCAAATGGATGTAAGAGTGCCTTCTTTAAATGGAGAAATAGAGGAAGATGTGTATGTTTCTCAACCTCAAGGTTTTGAGGACCTCTCATCACCCGAACTATGTTTTTAAATTGAAGAAAGCTCTTTATGGCCTGAAACAAGCTCCTAGAGCCTGGTATGAGAAGCTTACAAGTCACTTACTTGAAAATGAATATGCTTGTGGAAATGTGGGACAAAGATACCTCTTCATTAAAAAGGTTGATAAAGATATACTTCTTGCTCAGATATATGTCGATGACATTGTTTTTGGATCCACATCAGATCATCTTGCTCAAGGATTATTCTCAACTAATGAGCTCACTTTTTGAAATGAGTCTGGTAGGACCCTTACAATTCTTTCTAGGATTACAAGTTAGTCAGACTGATCATGGTATATTTTCTTAGTCAATCCAAGTTTGCTCTAGAAATGTGAAAAAGTATTGGTTTAGGAGAATCTAAGACTAGTTGCAATCCATGGGATCTACTGCTAACTTTCAAATGACCCTTGGTAAAACCGGTAGACCAAAAACTCTACAGAAGTATGATAGGTAGCCTCCTCTACCTTACAGCTAGCAGACCGGATCTATCCTTTAGTGTTAAGGAATTTGTGCTAGGTATTCAATCAGATCCTCGTGAGTCCCATTTAAAGCTTTCAAACGTATTATCTAAATATATCAAAATGGGACAATCTCATTATGGCATCTGGTATCCTTGTGATTCCTCATTACAATTGATTGGATACAGTGATGCAGATTGGGCCAGGATCAATAGATGATAAAGGAAGAGCACTAGTCGCTGCTGCTATTTACATTGGGAACTGCTTAGTAGCTTGGCATAGTAAAAAGCAGAATTTGTATCCTTGTCTACTGCTGAAGCTGAATATATTGCTGCAGGTAGCTGTTTGTGCTCAACTGTTGTGGATGAAACAAACTCTGTTAGATTATAATGTTCACACAACAATGTATCCCTATCACATGTGTGACAATTCTTAGTGCCTTAGTATTTCTAAAAACCCGGTTCAGCATTCTCGCTACAAAAACATATTGACATTCGCTATCATTTCTTGCGCGATCATGCTGATCAAGGCACTATTTGAGTTAATCTTTGTTCCAACAAATTCCCAATTGGCTGACTTATTTACTAAACCCCTTGGAAATGATCGGTTCATAAAGATTAGACATCAATTGGGCATTGCCCTTGCCCTGAATTCTAAATATTTGTTGCGCTAATCACCTGTTACTACACTTTATTTTTACTAATAATCTCTTATAACAGGTGCTACTAACAATGTTGTGTGTTTTCTCGTTGATGGGCAGGCTCCTTTGGCAATTAGATGTCAAAGGGGGAGAGAGAAATATCATGTGTCTCAATTGAGGAGGGAGACGATTCAAAGGTTTATCTAGTTGAGGGGGAGAAAGCTTTACCTACGTTTTTGCTCTCGCAAGGAAAATCCAAAGCTCCTTAATATCCAAATGCTCCCGTTAATCCAAAGCTCCTTAAATATCCAAAGAAGTTATTCTTCAAGGTTCGGAGGAGATTGTAAGGTCCCCGACCTTACTGAGTCAATTGGGCCCAATAACCGGCCCGTTGACCCATTTATTTTCATATTATTATAATTATTGTTTTATTAGATATTTAAGTGGGTTTAGATTGTGAGCGAGTTTCTTTTAGTATTAGAATAGTATCTGCGAAGTTTCGTGCGATTCGGAGTTCTGGCTTGAGGAAGAAAGAAGAAGAAACTGGGCTGCTGGTCTATTCTTCGTTTGCAGAGAATAGAATAAGAGATTAGGGCTTGGCATCAATTAAGAAGAAGAGGGAGGGGAAAAGACTATAATATCCTTAAGTGGGCCGGTAAGAATGGGCCACTTGAAAGGTTTTCTGATCATCGGATCGCGGACGAGTCAGAGGCAAACATTGATTATTCGACGAGATCTTTCCAACGAACCCAAAAATCATCAGGCGTTTGGAATATTATTGAAAAAACACTCAATTAGTTTCCTTTTTAGTATTAAGAATAGTATCTGCGAAGTTTCGTGCGATTTCGAGTTCGGTTTGATCTAGTAGGGGGGTAGTTGCAATTTAGAAAAAATTGAAGTGTTTTTCGAAATATTCCAAACGCCGTGATTTTTGGGTTCGTTGGAAAGATCTCGTCGAATAGATCAGTTTTGCTCTTGACTCGTCGCGATCCGATG